>JAAAKQ030083218.1:0-14976 GCA_010016005.3 Zanna intricata | reverse complement strand
AACAGATAAAGAGAGAGTATCTTTCTTATTTTATGTGGATGTATGAAGTCAATATAAATGGTGAATAAAAACTGGGGAATTTGGGTACTTAACTGAAGAATAGAAAAGTATTTAAATCATTGATTTTTTAAAATTTTAGAAATTTTAAGAAGTCATTCCACAGAATGTTTTTAGATAAGTGTTTGTTTCGAAGTTGAGGGTTCCAATATTCAAATCCTAGTAAAGGCAGTGACTTTTATTTGAATACTAGATCATGGATAGCGGTGTTCTTTGGTGGTTGGGTTTCAATTAATTACCCATCAGGAATGGTCAACCTGAGATTCATATATATCATTATTCATATATATTTATTTATATATTTTGTTTAAAAAGAAAAAGAAAGAATGATAAGTTTTTGAATTATTGTTTATCTTTTTAAATACTTCCCATAGTTTTTAATAATAGTTCCTGTTTCATACTTAAAATCAGTGTTTTCACTCTACATATGAAAATTGCATTGGTGCTGCAATGGCTTTATTTCATAATATTGATAATTTTTGTACTTTTTCAGTTCTAACACTTCTTTTATAATTTACTGCAGATTGCTGCAGTAATAGAAATGATACTTCCTTTTCATCTATCCCTGTTCATTCTTTTCCTCTTCATTTATGTTCTTCTCATTTACTCAATCCCTTTTTGGGTTATCCTAATGGTATTCTATCTTAAGGTCTCAATTCAAATATCATTTCTGATGTTTAGTTTTTATCCATCATTTCCAAGTTCAAACCATGTAAATTGTTTTTACTCTTCCAGTATACCAGGTTCTCTGGAATGGTAGCATCCTTTAACTCTCTTCTTCTATCTGTTATTGCTCACAGCTCATAAAAATTTTATGAAAAAAAGTTGTTTCTTTTTTTACTGTAGTGTCTCAGTAGGTGAGTTTGTACACTTTTACATAAAACACACATACATGCACTCTGTAGAAAATGATATTGAGAAGAGACTACCTGATATGAAAATAATTAGGTGTGCTACTTACTGACAATTTATTATTTATTATTGACTAATTGTTTTTCCATGTTTACAGGATGGTGAAGAAGGTGAGGAAGGTTCAGACTTACTAGAACCACCTTGTTCAGTAACTACTGATGGTGGTGGTGGCCATGACTTGGATACGAATAAAAAATTTAATAAGTTGACAAAGTTCAAATTCTCAAATCCATTTAATAAAAAGAAAAAGGTATGTTTAAGAATATATCTGGTTTGTTTAAAATTATTATTCATTTTAGTATTAATAACATACATACACACATACACATTAAGATACATACATTAACACATTAACATACACATTTTTGCAATTTATGTTATTCATGTTTTTATATTAGCTCTATTTACTTGTAAGAAATGTATTGAATCTCTTGGTCACTTATTACATAAGTTCAATTTGGTTACAGCAGAAGAGTGCTATTCCAATTTTTTAGTTTTAAATATATGAATTTAATGGTTACAAAGTAAGTGTCAAGAGCCAATGTACATTATTTTTACAAAATAAACTGTAGTCTCAGTAAGTGAGTTTATACACTTTTCACACACACGCGCGCGCGCGCACACACACACACACACAGAGCTATTTATTTATATAAAATTGCTTGTAATGTTTTATCAATTTTGCCAAAAATAGTATAAAGATTAAAATTAAAATAATTCTTTGATTGTACAAGCGTGGCTAGGTTTCGTCTTGTGGCGTCAGGACTTTGCCCGGACTGTACGGTCACGGACAGTGTTTGCCGTGTACTATACGTCTGTCCCCGGTATGAGTTTGCGCGTGACTGAGTGATTATGGGACTTGAGAGATTACGGTCAGGCCTTGATTTAAGGGTCAATTTGAAGACCCGGGCTGAGTGGTTGTCGCTGGCTTCCTGCGGACCATTGCGTCTTCCAGGGTAGCGAAAGGTGTTTAGGAGGTAGGAGCCTGGGTGGCTAGGGTTCCGGCTTGTCCAGTTAAGTGGCTGAACATAGGCGATTTGGCGACGAGCCACGGTTATTTTCTTACTGCTGAGATTGCATTATGGTATGGCTCTGGCAGGGCAGTGACTGCCTTTTGCGCTGCTCTGCTGGAGCGTTGGTCTTGGCATCGTTGGGGTCTCTTCGTTATGCGGGCGGTCATGGCGGTGTCGGGGCTGATGTGGGTTTAGATGTGACCATAAGAGAATGTCACGTGAACGTGGTACTTTGGGAGGTATTTGCCTCCGGTTACACTCCTAGTGAATGTATATTCCATGTGTTATAGGTCAAAATTTCGTTGCTGCGAGCAGCATTTTGAGTGGGAATTTGATCTCCAATCGATTTGATCGTTGCGCATATGGCATTCACAGTCACATGGAAAGCTAGGTTGGTTAGAGTAGGCGCGGAGTTTCGTGCTTCCGTGTTGCGGTTATGTAGCTATAGGGCTACGTGTAGGTCGACCTAACCCTACGGCGAGAGTGATTGCTGCTAAGGTATTTTACTGTGATGCTAAATGTCGACCGCGGCATTTCCATCGGGGGCATCCCGATCGAGGCCTGGCTGATGACTGGGTTATGTAATCAGTACGAAGGTCATTCAGACGACTCACGGAAAAGCCACTCATGGCTAGGAACGGGAGGGGTGGTGTGGCGGCCTGAATCGTCACTTGGTGGGAGTCTTCCCCTACAGGGGTTGGGATGTACAAGCGATTCACAAAGATAATACTCTTTCCTGAGGTGTTATCCTGGTACTTTCGTAATCTACTCGTGAAAATAATGGAAAACGTTCATATGTCCTAAAATGTTTCGTTTGCGAGTTAAAGGTTAGTGAAAGATTTTTCTCAGATTCCCAATGAAATGAAATCATACTGGAAATTTTTAGGTCATTAATTATAGGGCAGAATTAGTGATTTGTTATGAGTTTTGATCTGAGAAATCGAATAAAATAGGTCCCAGAAATGTATCAGCAGTAGTTTTTCAGAAATTTATGGTGAAAAACCCTTTTTTTATGTTTGCATTCAATAACTTTGTTAAATTTATTATTATTTTTTACTGACTATAAAAGTGTGTTTTTTTCTCATTAATTTAGTAATATCTTGAGCCTATTTAAGCTTCAAATCATACTTTAAATCAATGATGAAGAGGTGGTACAGGATTACATAGTCTGGCTTACAATAAATTGTGTAATTTTTTAAATTAAGAGTTTCATTACACTTTATCATACATAAGACCTCTGTGGTCTATCCATTTTATGAATATATTTTATAACAAATCACCACCAAACAATAGGAACTTCAACTTTAGATCTATTGTTTTGCAGCTCAAATTACATTATGGCCAAAGATAATATTTTAATAAAGCCATATAAACAAGAAAACAATGACAAAAAAATAAAAAGTAATTCTTGAATTTTTTTTTTGGGTGAGAAACAGTCATCTTTCTTGCAGCTTCGTAGACTTATAAATATCACTATTTCTGTTTAAATTATACATACACCCTTTTGTAATTCTTTCTTTGTTCTCCATGAACTACATCCAATAGACAGAATATTAGCTGTAACCTTTGATAGAGTCTTTTTCTAGAAAAACAGATTACATACTCTTGTGGCCTTATTGTTAATAAAGAGATTTTACTTCTCCTACTGCATGACATTCATTTTTGAGATACACTGCTAGTTAATGCTGCATTTTTAATGGTAGATGGAATTTCAAAAGTGTAGCATAACACTCTTTTTTATTTTGCTTGGCGATCAGTTAGTAAAATGTAATTTTTTGTGAGATTATATTTATTTTTTCATAGTATTTTTATAAAATTTTTTAAATTATTCTTTTATTTAAAAAATACAACAAAAAAGATAAGATTCCTAGTATTATTATTATTTTTTTCACACAAGATAGCCAAACTTCTTAGAAAAAAAGTGGTACAGAATATGTTTCCTGACTTATACCTGCTGAATTTACTGAAAATATACACCCAGAAGGAGCATTCTTGCTTCATTAAAGTATCAATTTGAAAAATAAAAATACAGCAGATTAATTTTTAATTTTTAGTTTTAATTGAAATTTTTTAGAATGATTTTACTATCCAAATTTAAAATTATTAGTAAAAATAAACAACCAAAGTGATTTTTAAGCAATACTGCTAAGATCATAAGCCAGAGATTACCAACAGTGTAAGGATCAATTAGTAAGTATTAATGAAAAACTTTAAAAATTTGATGTTCTAAAGATAAAAGTAAATTAAACTTATAGTAGTGAGCAAATTAACATGAACACAGATGTTACTTAATAAAAAGTAACTTTATTTAGAAAAAAAATCTTGTGATTAATCTCCTTTATTCTTAATCATTTTAAGTACACAATTTAGCATCACATTTTTTTTAATACACATCTTTTAATTCTTCATAGTGAAACCATACCATACGTATTATTTAAGTAAATTTTTGTGGTACATTTCATTTTTTATAGTCATTGTTTGACTATTGCCAAAAGATTTTCAGTAGAGTTTAAGTTTGGGGGAAGTTGCCTGGCCATAGGAACATTTTAATGTTTTGTTCTTAAAAAGTTTTCCACTTTTTTGGCAGTATGACATGGCACCAAATTTTAGTGAAAAATTCTGTTGTTTTGCGGCAATTTGTTTCAAAGTTGTATCATAGCCCTTTCCTTCAGAGTAATGGTGTATCTAACACTTTTCCAACATACCAGCTTCTGGACAATGAACAAGGGCCTTCAAATGTCAAATGACCTCAAAACATTTTTTTTCTGGAGAATTTTAACTGATTGTTAGATATGAGCCAATAAAGTATTTTTATCTGATTCTTTTCTAACATATGATACCCTTTGTCCTTGAACATAAAAAAGTGACTCATTGGAAAAAATAACATTTTTCCAGTCTTCTTTTGTCTAGTTACCATGTGCTTAGGTCCACAAGAGCTTTTCTTTGCACATTACTGGTTAAAAGTTGCTTCTTAATTGGCCGACAAGCTTTCTGCCCAGCTGCAAGAAGTCAGCATCTAACAACTGTCATGTAAAAATCTGTTCCACAGGCTGCTAATTTTCGATTTAAGTCCACAACAGATAATTTTGCACACATCTACTTTTTCTCTACTAATAATAACTTCTCTACTTTTCTTTACTAATAATTGATCCTGTGCTGGAGTAGTTTTTATTTTACTGATGTAATTGCCTTTCCTTTGAGATAGAAAGGAAACAGTTTCTTTAAATTGTTATAAAATAGTATTCACTGCAACACTCAGAAGCTATTTGTTGCTCAGAAAGAGAAAAGTTTTTGAATGCTTTCTTGAATTTAACTCTGTTATCTGTATTGTTTAAGACACACAGAACAAAAGCTATGATAAATAAATATGATTTAATAAATATGATTTTGTAATAAAAAATTAAATAAACTTTCACAAAACCTAAAAATAACTTTCACAAAAATTAAATAAATAATAACCTCTGATTACAGAGACAACTTAAAAAATGGATACGGTCAAGCAGTGTAGCCACAACATAGAAATAAACAAAAAATTCACAGTTTTTGGATTAATTTGTACAACAATGTAATTATGACTAGTATTTATCCATGTTTCACATTCCTTTATTTTCAAAATGCGACTTTGAGAAATATCACGTGTTCACAGAATCAGCAGGTCCTAAGGAATGCAGTTTACAACTTGGCTGAGACAGAACCAACTTTTTTATTTTAATTTTTCTGTAAACTGCTTACTTTTCACTGCCTTTAAACTATCGATTAGATTTATAACTGCAGACGAGGTTTTCCAAACTATTATTATAATCATAACAACAGTATTCAAATAATGTTATTGTTTAATTTGGTTAAAAAATAAAATGTAATTTATTTTTCAAGCATTTTTTTCTTTCTAACAATTTTGAAACGAATCTCTTCTTATTTTAATTTACTTACATTATATAGTTACATTTATTAAAAGATGTTGTTATATTAATATTGGTTACTTGCTAATGACGCATGACTTCATTACAATATCCATACATTTTTTAAATTATTTCTTTTGTGTAGTATACATCTAGGGTTTGATCTTTAATAATAATAATAATAATATTAATCATCACTATAATGTTCTTTTACCTTTACCTTTAATAAAATTTATTAAAATGAAAACCTATTAAACGATACAATTAAAAAAGCATTATCAGTTATCCACCTTAATTACACATCTCTATATTTAGGAGGTGATTTGACTGTAGATGTGATAATTATTTAAAATATATTGTTCTACAAAAGAACAAACAACTTTAAAACAAAGAAAGTTTACTAATAGATATGTACAATACTGTACAAATAATGAACAAAAAATAAGTATGCATATACTTGCTTAATACAATTAATCTAAGATGGCAATTCAGATACAGGAGTGCCATGTGTGTATTATGACCTTACAATTATATAATACATTATCCCCTCCATTTCATCTAAAAGTAACCATAACATAGATTCTGCAGAATATTGTAGGCACTGGTTTACATTTACAACAATTACACGTAAGTGTTAACATTTGTCATAAGAAACAGCTTGTGGTTTAGAAATAAATACCTTACTTTTTATTTATTGGTGTATACAATTCACAATCTTATTGTTCAGTTAAAATAACTGTGCCAATAATTGACACTTGTGATTATAAAGAGAGAGAATTTTTAACATTCTTTTTATTTCGTAATAATTATTATTATCTGGTAAAATTTATGATATTATAAGGAAATTCATGCATGTTGTATGTTTATTTAAGAAGTCTTCAAATTTTTAGGGTGAAAATAATGAAGATAAGACTGATTTAGAACCTATGACAAGCCCAGTTGATTCAACAGGTAAAGAAACAGATGGAGAGGGTGGCAGAACTAAAGGACTGATCAATGCCATCAAACTGCCTCTTGTAAATGTTATTCCTAGGAAGTTGAGGTCTACAAAGGTGTGTATAATTATTATTATTATTTTTTTTTACTTTTTTGTTTATCATATTTAACAATTTGTTTGTTGGTATTTTAATGTTTATTTTCATGTTATGTAATTACAGTTGTATTAATTGTAATATTAATGTAGTTTATATTTTTATATATTTATCTCATTATACATCCTTTATCTTTGAAAAAAAAATTTGTATACTTTTAGTTAGACATGAAAATGTTCTTTCAGAAGATATTTTTGGAGCGGTTATGCAGATACTTCATTGATAGCATTATATACAAACTTATTTTTAATTTTCTCACTTTCAACTGTTAGAGAAATCATTTAGTGATCATTTAACACATCTGTTAATACACTGTTTGAAATTCATATATTAATAAAAGGCAAAGGAAGAAATTGTATTTAAACAAAATACATTTTTAAATGTTAGTCATGGATGATATTTCTTGGAACTTATAATGGTTTAGGAAGGGCATTTAATTTTTTACCAGACATGTTGGAACATCATTCTGGCATCTCTGTTTTGATGTCCTGTGCCTCATGTGTAATTTTATAAAATACCAGAATGACTTGCAGTTACCGTTTACAGAATTTGAACTTATCCAAACTAAAGCTAATATTTAACTAATAATGATGAATTTGTCAATTATGTTAAACACATTAATAGAAACTTTTTTTTTAAACAAAAAATTACAGGTTACCGGGAATCCTGCTGGTGAAAAATTACGTAGTAGACTTGACAATTTTAATTCCAAACCTTAATATAATCAATACAGAGTTGTTCTCTTAAACATAATTATTCGTTTCAAATGTTAAGAGAGTATTTTTAATTCAAATCATTATTACTAATAAACAAAATTCACTTTTGTTATAATCTATAAATCATTTATAGGTTGTCATATTTTATCTCTTTTGTAAATTGGTAATATTTACAATTCTTCATGAATTTTATGTATGCGTGTTAATATACATCAAATGTTTTTATGTATGTGTGTTAATATACATCAAATGTTTATGCATATATAATAATCTTAATTCTGACTCTGTATAATCAACCAGGCCAATACTTGCTTCTATAAATATATATATATATTACAGAAATAATGTTTTAGTTAATCTGAATTTATCATATTTTAGAAGATAATTTTATTACTCATCTTTTACAGATAAGAAGGTTACTATGACTGTATGCTTTCATGAGATCATTTCTATTAATTAATGATATGAATAAATAGTTCACCATGATACTATAAAATTTTAAATTATTATTATTAGAATTATTAATTTTTTGACATATTATTATAATTTTATTTTTGGTTTGAAACAAAATGTTTTGACAGAAAATAATTTTTATGTATGTTTTATGGCTCAGAGTGAATTAATTAAATTTAGATATTTAAAAAACCTATATTTTTCTGTATAAAATCATACCAGGCGCATTGCATTGAAACACATAATTCCTTTACACAGTGGATTTAAAAGTACACAGTGGATAATATTATGTAGTATGGTTGTTATGTAGTAATGTTATGTAAGTATAGTGAGTTGTTCTCGTAACTTATCTTGATGTGAATAGGTATATGAAACTTTACCTACAGTCTTAGAGAGTTTAAAAAAGATTTATACATAAGTGTATTACTATGATCTGCATTAAAATATATGCGAGATGCACACATTTATTTTAATATAGAGGTCAGGTGGATTAAACTACTCTCTTGTATTTCTTACATGCTATTATTTGTATTATTATGACAAGCCAAAGATATATTCCACCATATATTATGAAAAATATTTTATAAATATTGAAAAGAAAGAATTTACTGCCCAAATAGATCTTAAAATTTGTTTGTGGTGTTTTAAAAGAAAATGTTACAACAAATAAATGATTTTGTACATGTGAAACATTTTTTAGCAAAGCAAAGATTGCAGTATTGTTTTTTTTTTTTTATAGAAAAGTTTAAATTTACTGTAGATATTTTATATTTGTATATTATACATTTTTATTATCTTGTTAACTGACATTAAGTATCAGATTGATTGATTAGGATTTATTTGAATACACAATAAATAGGCTTGATGGGCTGGTTTGATGCTATAACCTTTAAGGTCCCTCATTTCATCAGTTCTTTAATTCTGAATGAGACTTTTCTAAATGCATTTTTCTAGAAATAATCCTTTATATTCATGTTAAAAATGAAAGCTCATCACCTCTATTGAGTGATGTCTCTATTAGAGCCTTATCATGAATATGCAAAGTGTGGCAGAAAAGTAATGAGCTTGGCAACAGTGGCAGTGATCTGGCAATGATGTGGCTCCACATTGCTTGTGCATCAGCCACTCCCAGAAGCTCAGTGAAAGTTTCAACTTCGTATAGTAACTACACGACTCTAGAGATTGTGATAAGTGAAGTTATGTTTTTTGCAGTGCATTACAAAAATGGAATACTAAATTTGGAGCCACTGTGTACCTTAAAATTTTGTATTAAACTTGGTGAATCTGTGAGTTTGACCCATGAAAAGCTGCAACAAGCCTTTGGGGAATATTACTAATCAAATGCACATATTTTTTCAGTGGCACAAAGTATTTTTGGACGGCCAGGAAGTAGTGAAAGATGATTCTTGCTCAGAGAGGACTTCAACATCAAAAACTGAGGAAAATGTGGAAAAGATGAGGATCTTGTGAGGTCAGACTGCTAAAACAGCTGACTAACATTGAGTTTAATTTGAATCATGTTACCTTTCATCAGATTTTAACACAAGATTTGGACACGAAAAAGGTGTATGCCAAACTGGTGACAAAAACCTTTCCATTGAACAGAAAGACAATTGGAAGAATATTCCCTTTACCTTCTCAGCAGAATTGAAAATGACCCAGGTATTTCAATTGTATGATCACTAGTGATAAATCATGCATTTTCGAGTATGACCCAGAAACAAAACGTCAAAGTAAGAGTGATAATGCTTCTCCTCAACCAAAGCTTGAATGAAAAATAAAAAATCAATTTCATGTTGATTTGTTTTTTTGACAGTAGAGGGATTGTTCACATAGAATTTGTGCCCCAAGAAAAACTGTCAACCAAGAATTTTATAAATAACTCCTCGAAAGGCTCAGAGAAATGGTGCTTTCATGTCAAATCAGACATTTTGAACATTTGGATGCTCCTTCATGACAATACTTCTTGTCACATGGCCCGTCTTCATCAACCAGTTTTTGATAAAAAAAAAGAAGGATTTCTGTGGTTCCTCAGCTTGATCTTAGTCCCGTGACTCTTTTGTTCCCCAGAATTAAACCCATATGAAAGGACATCATTTTGGTACTGTTGAAAATATCCAAAGCAATGTAACCAAAGAGCTGACGGCAATTTTGATAGAAGCCTTCTAGCATTGTAATGAAGAATAGAAACAACAACTCTGTTAATGTATAGTTGTCCAAGGAAACCACTTTGTTGGTGATAAAATTGATAAATAAAAATAAAATTTTTGAAAAAATCAGTTTTATTACTTTTTTGCCATACCTTGTACGAACACTATTAGAAATCCCCTGAGCTGCTATTATGGAACAGAAATAATGTGTTTATTATAAGGGAATATATATTAATTTTTTTTCTTTTGTAGGAACAGGATTTTGAAGAGGGTACAGATGGTGGAGGAGGAGGAGGTGGAGGAGGCGGTCCAGCAGGATTGGCATCTATGGAAACATTAGATGATAGCAATGGTTCTCATCATAAAGCAGATGAAGACAGGAGAGATGAAGCAGGATTAGAGACAGTAAAACTGGACATCCCAACAGATGTAAAAATACTAAGCACATAAACAACATACTTATTTATCTAAATAAAATAAGTTATAAAATAAAAAATAGTTATTTAAAACTATTCTATATAATCTAATCTAACTTTCTAGCACTAAAATACATTAAACTTTACATATAAAATAAACATTCTTATCAGTTACTCAGTAATCAGACTTTGTAGCATAACTGATTATTTTACTTTAGGTAACTAACATGTAATCCTTGTTGATTATCATATAAAGATTTTTTTAAGTTCACATTTTAACCCACAAGTAGCCATTATAGAGCTTTAAGGGCTGGCCAATTATTTTTCCTGCTTACATTACTAAATAATCTCCACTGAGAATCTGAGTGAATGAACAGTTTATATTTCTGTTAGATATGTTCAGACAAACGATACTTTGATTTGTACTAATCTTAAATTGCTCTTTAATTTCTAGAGAAAAAGCAATTACAATTAATGTATTATGTATTTAAGATTGTTGATGTAACATCATTAATCAATAAACTGTTGCTCCCATCTTGATAAAAATTTCCCTGTACCCAAGTGAATAGGATGAAAATCTTCTGCCTTGAAGAAGCATTGAGTTTTTCCCTGGGTAATGTTGTTTATCTCATACTGGAGTT
Source organism: Zanna intricata (assembly GCA_010016005.3). NCBI lineage: Eukaryota > Metazoa > Arthropoda > Insecta > Hemiptera > Fulgoridae > Zanna > Zanna intricata. The sequence continues at coordinate 3,628 of JAAAKQ030083218.1, read as the reverse complement.
CTTTAAAGATGGAAGTCCTTCCTCACTCCTAAACTTTTCCTTAACTCTGGTTACTTCTTCTTCATTGTTGGTTCTTTGGGTAGAGATCTAAGTGATCAAAGTGACCTTCATGTTGAGGATACTAAGACCTATAGAGCAACATGGGGATCTTTCCTTAACCATGGTTTCACAATAACCATAATAGTTGAAGTACATTTCAAGCACAGTTAGCTTTTCCAATCCCTTTTTTCAATACAGATGAACAACTAAATACAATTTTTTACATTGATAGATATTATAACTTACATTTTCTATATATGACAATTAAATTCTTGGTATTTATACCACATTGTTCAGAAGTTTAATAATTTGTAGTGTTTTCAGAAATTAAAAAAATATCCTGCTAATGAAAAATTATAATTTAAAAATATTTAAAAAATTTGTTCATATGAAATAAGTTTCTGCCTTTAATTACCAAATTCCTGTTTGTTGGAATAAAAGTAGAGAAATCTGTTTCAAAAGAGGGAGCACATTTATATGAGGGAGAACATTTTATTCTAAAAAAAAAAATTACCAAAACCTAAATTAATTACAAGAGGTTAAGTTGAATTCTGAGATTTAAGTGGGATATATTCATTAATCATATTAGTTTAGAAACAAACAAATAAATGCATAGAAGTTCTAATTTGTCTGAAGAAATGTTTGCACTGCTACTAATAGGATAGTAAAACATAATAGAATAAGGATTTCTACATAAAAGTATAAAAAAAAAACCAAAAATGTTATGTTCAGAAATGTGAGCTCACATAACTGATCTTTTTGATATGATGGCCCTTATGGTGCAGAACCAAATAAACTGGGGAAAAAATTAAAATTTCTCTTTGTTCAAAAAATCTCATAAAAGAATTACATCAAGAATGTCTATTAAATGAAGAAAGTTAACAGCGATAACTTTCATATATATGTTAAAAAATATTGTATACAATTTTCAAATATGAAATAAAACATTGAACAGGTTATTAGAAGTTTTAAAAGAGAACAGACAGAATTACTGATAAATTACAAGTATAAAACTTATAGAGAGATTCTGAGGAATATTGTTTGTAGTTGGAAGAAGATAGAAAATAGAAAGAAATAACTGGTAGATATATATGATACAGATTTAAAAATAAATAAATTTTTTGAAACAAATGAAAATTTACAGATGGGAAGGAAGACGAACTGTTCATTTCAAATGAGTTATATATAGATTCAACATATATAGTTGCAGTTGGAATGATGATGATGATTCTTATGGCTGCAAAAAACTTATATTGAAAAGATAAGAAACTTACATTGGTGCATGCCAACTGTGCTGCAGAAGAAATTCCAACTGCACTTTTGATTTCTTAAACAAGAAAGAAGAATGTGAATGCTGAAAATAAAGAATCGATGGAAAAGATTAATTCCATTCCTTTCATCTTGATTAGCTTTGGTAAATGGCAATGCTCACTATCATAATGTAAAATCACTCAAGAATGCTAAATTCAAATGTAGAAAACATTACCTGTTAGAATGGTTACAAAGCAGACATATTACTTACATGTTAAAAATTGAACTGTATGAATTACAGTTATTAAACAAGTTCCACAATGAATATTACTTCAACAAAGTAATGGAGTATTTTGGTCACAATGTAATAAGATAGGTTAAACGGCAAAATATAATAAAAAAAAAAAAAATGGTTGAGAAAAAACTTTCTGAACGCATCACTGAATAACAGCAGTACTGCAAAAATGCTTTACAAATAAAATAGTAAGTATTATTATGGCACAGGTAGAATAATAGACATGGAAACCAAAAGGTTTAAAATAGCTAACATTGATACTAAAAGCAGTTATAATTAATGCTAATAAATCTCTGATATTAGACAATGATGATATAAAACATAGATGGTATGGAGTCATTAAATTAAAGAAACTTTTTCCTTCCTTTTCTCCTTCCTACTTTTTATTAAATAAAGAAACATTTAAAAATTTAGAAAATATAATAAATGAAATGGAAAAAAAAATTAAATAAAATTAAGAAAATAAAAATATTAAAAAATTGAATCTAATGTGTAAATAAATGTATAAATAAAAGATCATTAAGGTTGATAATAAAGAGAAACAAATATATTTGCCACACAGTGCACTTAGCTATGCATGTAGCTTGTGCTTGTGTTAACATGATTATTCTGCTGCTAGTCCAGCAAGCTATCCTCATCCTGTGTATCAATTGAGCTTTCCAAACTCTGATGAGTAATACTTCCATTTCTTCAACTGTCACAAAATCAGATTAACCCAAATCGTAAGTTTACATTTGGAAAGTATGTTATTCAAGGTTTGTCTGAAAAGTTTTGAGCCTAACATAGAAAGACATATTTTTTCTGTCAATTAAAGTTTTATTTTTCAACAAAGTCTCCTTTGAAGTAGATACACTTTGTTCAGCGATGCTCTAACCACTTTAACCCTCCCAAATAGTAGCTGGCTTCTTTCTCTGTAAAATAGGTGTTTACATATGCAATAACCTCCTCATTTGATGAAAATCTCTTTCTTCCAAGCAAAACTTTAATGTAGAAACAAGAAAAAAGTCTCTTGGGACCAGATCTGGTGAATACAGTGAGTGGTCAACCAATTCAAAGTGCAATTTGTGAATTTTAGTCATGGCAACTGTTGAAGGATGAGCAAGTGCATTGTCATGATCAAAAAGGACTTCCTTCTTCTTCAAATATGGTTTTTTTTTGTTGCAATTTCTGCCTTCAATTTGTCAAGTAATGATGCATAATACTGTCCCATTATTTTTTATCTTTTTGAAGATAATTGATAAACAAAATTCTGTTTCTATCCCAAAAAACAGTTGCCATCACCTTCCCAGCTGAGGGAATCATCTTCACCTTTTTTTGGAGCGTTCACCCGTTGCAGTCAACTGTTTTGATAGTTATTTCATCTCAGGAGTGTAGTGGTGGATCCACATTTCATCTACTGTTATGAATTGATGCAAAAAATTTGACTTGTTTTACTTAAACTGCTCGAACAGGGCCTTTGAAATGTTCATTTGAATGCGATTTTTGGTCCACAGTGAGCAAATGCGGTATACATTGGTTGTCCAGTAGTATTTGGTGAACTTTTTTGATGATATCGGTGGTGGTTGCAGTTTTTGGCCATCCCAAACACTAATCATCAACCAAGCTGGTATGACCTTGTTTAAATTCACCTGCCCATCTTTTCACAGTGGCAAATGATGGCACAGAGTCCCTGTAAACAGTGTTTAACTCGGTTTTAATTTGCGTAGGCATATTGCCTTACAAATCCTAGTACTTAATCACAGGACAATATTACTTTTTTTTCCATTTTCACAAAAACACTCATGAAGACTTACTCAAATCATTATTAAACAACAACTGAGCATCCAAAATGGCTCACTACCTTACAACGCATGAGCGTATACATTCTCCAACGTTTGTTAACAAGTCAACATCTTCATGTTGAGGCTCAAAATTTTTCAAACAATTCTTGTATTTCATAAACAATTGAAGGCCAAAACTAAATTCATTTATTTTACAAATTACTTATATAACACAAGGAAACATAAAGTAAGAAACTAAATAACTGGCACAAAGAACTGGCTT
>JAAAKQ030083217.1:12672-33622 GCA_010016005.3 Zanna intricata | reverse complement strand
TTAACATTCTCCTGTAACACCACATTTCAAAAGCTTCTAATCTTTTCTTCTCAGGTACTCCGATTGTCCAAGTTTCATCCATATAAAGCTACTCTGCAAACATATACTTTCAGAAATGTTTTCCTGACGTTTAAATAAATTTTTGATTCAAACAAATTATATTTCTGACTGAAAGCTCGTTTCCCTGTGCTGTTCGGCATTTTTTATCGCTCTTGCTTCATCCATCTTTAGTAATTCTACTTCCCAAAAAACAAAATTCATCTACCTCAGTAATCTTTTCTCTTCCTATTTTTATATTCAGTGGTCCATCTACATTACTTTTTTACAAACTTTTTTTTTGTTCTTGTTTATATTCATGTGGTAATTGTTGCGTAGGACGTCATCCATGCCATTCAAAGTTTCTTCTAAATCTTTTTTACCCTCTGCTGTAATAACTATATCATCAGCAAATAGTAACATCTTCATCTTTTCACCTTGCACTGTTACTCCAGATCTAAATTGTTCTTTAACTTCATTCACTGCTAGAATTTTCATTGTACAATATTATTTACCAGGGAGTCAGCGAAGTAATTTAAGAAAACGTCGCTTGTAAACCCCTTAATGTGTTAGGTAAAAGAAAACAAATTCTTTCTATTGCAAAACATAACTACACTTAAGCTACTTTTTAAATTTTAGAGCACTTTTTTTATGTATACAAATTTTTTATGAATGTAGCAGCATTTAAGCACAGATGTAGACATTTATAGGTAAATATTTAGCTAACTCCTATGACCATTTATACTTATTATGTTCTTTTAACTGCATACAAAGCAACAAAGCTTTAAATTAAAAGATCTTTTAAGTAAAGGATGAAAGAGCTGACGTAACATCAAAGCACGTTCAATTAAATGTCTCTACTACACCATAATACTGAAAGCGACTTCCTTATGCAGGTATGCACTTAGTTGGGAATTTTGCAGTAAAAGCTTTTTTTTAAGTGGCTTGCGTCTCAGAAACATTTTTATTCACTGAAAGCTGTCAAGAGACAGTAAATCAAACATATTTTTACAAACGGCAATTATATGAATTTTTTTTTTTTTGTCATAAATACACAAAATTTCTTATATGTATCAGTTACATATTTAAATTTAATACGATGAAAAAATCTAAATAAGTAAAGATCAGGCAAAATCAGAATATTATTAGTGAGTGATCAAATGATTTATTTACGTCGAAAATCGAGAGTAATTTGCCTGAATAACATTGAGATTCGTAATTTGGAGCAAAATCTATTTCTTTTACTTGCCCCCCTAGCGTTATAGCAGAGTTACAGCTATAGAAGAGAGAGTATGGTAATCGGCCAATTTGGGCATATGCGGTTTTCACCGGACCTTTACGTTTTGACAGCTAAGGAAATTCAAAAACAAAAAATCGGATGGAAATTTTCTAGATGTATGTGTATGTGTTCGTATGAGTAGGGTTTATCCACAAAAACCTAAAGTAATTTAGGGTTTTGCACCCTAAATTACTTTACATCTTCAGAACTACTCGACCGATTTTGACCAAACTTGGTCAAATTGCTTCTATATATGGGGCATTGATGCTAAATTTTCAACTTAAAAGCTCAAGAGAATGAGATTGCAGGGTAAAGTTACCCTCAATATCTCGAGATTTCACCTAATTCGGGTCATATTTTTCGTAGTAGGTCCTTTTTTTCTTATAAGGATCTATTTTTCTTATTTTTTAAGGCACATTTGTTAACAATTAAAAAACAATAGTTCCAAAAAATGTTTTTGCAAAATTATACCCTCACCCAGTGAGTTATAAGTTTAACTGGTAAAATAAGAACTGCAAATCTTCTTAAGATTAAATTTTATACAAAATCATTATTTATAATCAAAAAATCTAATTTTTACTATTTTATGTCTGTAATATTAGATATTGTTGTGATGGTTATAATATTTCTACATGAATATTTAAAGGGAAATAAATTTTTAGAAACGCACATTGTAACATAATACATTCTTCTAGAAGTAAATTAATTTTCCTTTAATAGCAAACGAATAAATATATTTTCAATAAGAGTAGACTTAAGTAAATCTATTATTATATATTTATATCGCTTTCAAGAACACACCCTTTCCAGTTATTTACGAAAGTAGATTACCGAGATCAAAGGGGTTCTTAACGGAAAAGACCTTGCGCCCATCAAAAGGGCATTCGTTCGTTTTACTTTGATGTGTTCTGTACGACATTACTTATTCAATGGTAGAAACCAGAATAAATTATCAATAGAATTATTCTGCAATTTAAGTTTAAATCTAATTCGTTCAGAACATATCCCTAGTTAAAATGTCCCATATAACGAATAAACATAAGTCTTAATTAATAATAACGTTTATTTAATAAATATGAACTAACTGTCTCTGTCAAGCGGGTCGTCCTATAACTCAATGAGTAACCCCATTGTGTAAATTTAACGCATTGAACGGTAATGTATAAAAACTGAATCATAGTGAGCAGTTGAAAATGAACAGTACATCTAGTACTGTAAATAAAGTACCAGTGGTGAGTCATTAAACACATTGCCAAGAACGTGCACCACAAGATAAAAGATTTTTCACAATTTTTAGTTATTTTTTAATAGTTTTACAGGGCTGTAAAGCTTTCATTTCTACTTTTTACGTTTAATTGTACAATTTAAATTAAGTAATATACTTTATAACATAAATTTTGCAGAACTGAAATTTAATTGTTAACCTAGAATACTTCGTATTAACAGGTTCAAAGTCACATCATGCTCATTACACTAAAATGGGTGATAAATTCAATACTGTTATCAGAATTTGTGTAATAAGTTACTTCTTTTTTTTTATTTTAGAAACATACGATTTACTTACCAATAAATTCATAATCACTGTAAAATCAATATAAGAAAAAGAAACATTATTTATATGTATTCATTTCAAATTTGTTTAAATAAATAAATTTTTATACATTCAAACACAGATAACTTTAAATACACTAGTACAATTTTAAGATAACAGGTTTTAAAAGTATAAATCATTGGAATTGTCTTACCTTCAATTTTTAAAATGTATTCACACACTTTTTTGTTTGTATGATGTTTGATCAGTTTTTCTAAACAAAAAACAATAGTCACCCATCATCCCAGGATCCCATCTTCCTTGGTACCGATGCTCCATGGTCAAAATATCCTGATGGAAACGTTCTCCTTGCTCAGCCCTAACAGGGCTCAAACTTTTGGTAAAAAAAAAGTCTAGGTGGGAGTGTAGAGAATGAATTTTTAATTATATCCCACATCCTAACATAAACAAAAAAAAACATTGGTTTTATCTTTTCTGTTGCCTAAAAATCCTCCGACAACGTCTTTAAAGGACTTCCTGCACATACTAGCTGATCGCTAGTTCAATCATTCGCTAAGTTTATCATCAAAACTTGATTCTTTAAGTAGTTTCTTGATATGCGGACCGATTAATACACCCTCCTTGAGCTTACCATCACTCACTTTAGGTAAACTTATTTTCAAATGATTAAATCCTGGTCGATCTTTTTCTAGTGCCTTTACAAAAACTTTTCATGAGTTCGAGTTTTATGTGAAGTGGCACTTCACATAACACTTTCAATTAATGATAAATCCTTTATATTTTTTCATCAGCCACAAAGTCTTGCCGCAATGGCCAGTTCATTACTTGGTAATGACTTTTTGTATGATGACTATGCTATCTTTTTGTATCAAAGAAAACAACAATATTTCGTAAACCCAACTTGCAAACCTAGAAATAATGCAACAACTTTCAGATCACTGCAAACTTACCACATATGCTTTTTGTATTTTATTGTTTCTAATATTGATGCCATAGTTTCATACGTTTCTTTCATGTCGACTGCTGAGCTAATGAAATGAATGGCTGTTTGTTACCATTATGCGATAAAACTAATTTCATTTTTAGCTTACTTTAGAAAAGTCAATAAAAAGATGTCATTCTTTAGTAATATGCTAAATTCAAAGCTCTTTCATCAGTCCATCGACATCAATAAAATTTCACAATGAATTTTTCATAGTAAACTAACTTAAAAGTTTATTTCGTGTTCTAAAGGTAACAATTTTTGTTTTTTCCCCGCTTAAAGATTCAACTTTTGCAGCCTAGACCCCAGAATTTCAACTTTTGCTATGATAACTTTAAATCGCGAACTAAATTCTTAAGTACATGCTGTTCAATTAAATGAGGAGATTTATCATGGATACAATAAGAAATACTTCAACATTCTACATCATATGCTTCATTTTCAGATTTTTCTTCTAGTATATCGGATTAGATAGAGGTACAGGTATAGGTAACTCTTCTCCGTATGGTACCGATTATTAATATTAATATTTAATACCGATTAATAAAAATACCGATTATTAATATTTAAATGTAGCTCAGCTACATTTAAATATTTTATGAACTTTCTATTTTAGAATGAGAATCCAAAATACAAAAGTAGCAGTCGGTAAAGTGGTCCTTAGATTCACGCCAAACAATTGCTATAGCAAATTGCATGGCTCATCGACTCGCCTTTAGCCATTCAGTTAGACTTATGCAAATAACTCTAACATGTTAGATATATAAGCCACATCTGTTAGTGATACGCAAATAACATGAGGTGCTCAGATTTTATTTTAATCCCCGAGACTACAATCAAAATAAAGTGTATAAGCTGTTTTTATTAATTCAGAAATAGTCTTTCATAGAGATTTAGGTTTAAATTTACAACAGATATAAAAAAAGTTGTCTGGATAATTTGAACATCCATGAACTTTTGCAAATCTTGCAAATATCCATCCATCCGTTCATGTTGTAGCAAATAAAAACTGGAAGAATCATATTTTTATCATATTTTTAAAAGTATTGATGAAAATACAGCAAAATACTAATAATTTTGTGAAACATATAGTATAGACAGGTGAAGCTAGACTGAATAAAATTTTAAGCTCTGTAGTAGACAACAGATGTCTGTGTGATGTCATCATACTGACATGTTTGTGCGTGTTGTATATTTCTCATGACGTAGTGTATACTTATATATTTTCTTTTATTAAACATAAATGCATATTGTTTAAGCGTAAAAATAAAGAAACTATTTTTAATTGTAACTAGAAGTTGATCAAAATGAGTTTATCATAAAAAAAGTCACAAATTTACGATTTTCGTAAACCTTTACGTGGGAACACAATTACAATAGCATATTTGAAATCAGCACCCAAATTACAGTGACAAACGTTGTGTAACATGTTAGATTCAAATTTTGTGGTGACTAGTGATAATTGGTCTACATGTTAATTGAATTTTAGATAATTGAACAGAACAATTAAATAAATTTCTTAAACAAATCATAGCCGACCAGGTAGATTTTGTGACCAGTCGAATGTTCTTCTTCGAACGTTTGTTCTACAAACAAAATATTTCAGCCAGTTGCTAATAAAGAATTGTTTTACTTTGAAGGACCACTCTCTTTTTCAGTTTAGCCTCAAAAGCCGAATTGCCTTTGGTATAGTAGGCGACCATAATAAATCTATCGCATTTTCCGAGAAAATATATTATTTACTGCCTAGTAAATCTGAGTAATTATTCATAATTTTATATATTTTAATTTTTTAATTTACGCAAAAAAAGTATGGAAGTCTCTTTTTAAATCAATATAAAGCTTAAATTAAACTTAAAGAAAAACACCTAAAAAACCTAAAAGATAACCTAAAGAAATTAGGTTAAAGAAAACCTAAAAAAATACGTAAAAACAAAAAATATTTACTTCACAATTATGGTTAATTTCAACATTCAAGCAACTAATATTTAATAAAATGTAATATTTTATTATCAAGAGTTAAACAACTCCCAGATCAGTAAATATTAAAACGTAACAACTAAAATAAATAATTCTTTTTGCCGGTCTCCGTGTCGCAAGTGGTAGCGTCTCGGCCTTTCATTCGGAGGTCCCTGGTTCGAATTCCGGTCAGGCATGGCATTTTTCACACACGCTACAATTCATTCATCTCATTCTCTGAAGATATACCTTAACGATGGTTCCGGAGGTTAAACAAAAAAATATAAATAAATAATTTTTAATAAGCTGTGCCTAAAAGGATCAAATGGTTTTAACTGTTAAAGATTGGGAAGAGTAACAAACTTACACGAAATTTTATTGATCTTTTATATATGTATTTTAGTAATTCTTACTTCTGTTATAATTAGTTATTAGAAATCCACTTAGTATGTAATCTACATTTACAAATAAAAAGTATTTCTGTAATATTTTAATTTCTAATGACATTTTTAGAAAGTCGTTTTAATAAAAAGTTTTATTCATTAATTTTTGTTAGCTGGAAACTTTTTACAGAATAATTTTAATAATCATTCAAAAACACTCTTGAAATTAATTACTTTGTTAGCAAACAAAATGAATTAACAAAAGTTATTAATTTTTTTCTCACAAAACTCTAAATTTTCATTTTTTATCATCTTATAACAGAAAGCAAGAAATGTATATGCAAATACTACGAAATTTATTTGTAAAATTTTACGTATAGTAATAGATAAGTCATATTTTTATGAATTAATTCTTTTAAGAAAAGAGAATTCGATTTTTTTAATTGAATTTTCTCCTGTTAAAGTAAATGAATACTCTTTCACCTGGCAATGAATAAACGAAAAAACCGAAATTTCATTAGAATTAAGTGCAAAGTTATCGACTTACAACAAATTGAATTTCACTGTTATCAAAAGAAAATTCACGCTCATATTTTGGGAGTTTACCAAATGTAATTTAACACTATACATCATTTCCCTTTCTAATGAATTTATACTGTGAATACTGCGACATGCAGCTATATTGGTTAGAGGCAATACATTAATCATTGTGGTTCCGAGCTCGCGATTCCAAGTAATTCTCCTTCCCTATCCATAGTTTTCATGACTAAATTTCCCTATTGACTGAGAAAATATTTTTTTTTAAATTATTAATATTTCTTTTTATCTTAAAAATAGTTAATTATTTCTCTGGTACAAATTATTTGCATTATACATTAATTAAATTTTTTATGTAAGTAAACAGTATGATATGCCTAGCCTAATATTTCTCATTTGAGTGCCTAATATTTCAAAGGCATTTTATATTTGACATTTAAGTGTGTATAAAAGATTTTAACTACAGACTAGATTTTTATCCTTTTTTATTGCTTAAATATCTGTTTTTATACTTTAATTATTACTTAAAAATCAGTAGGTAAACAAATATTAGTAAGGTTTTCATAAATTTTGCAGCAATTTCACAGAAACGCATAATGATATATAAGAAAAAATTGCAGTAATACGTTCTGGCTTTCATCTCTGGAATTTTAAATAAGAATCTTATGGCAAAAACTTTTAGGCCATTACATTATCTTTCATTTCTTAATTGTCCATTCTTACTGCAAATTGCACTGGCAAGAGTGTAGTAACATGCTTTGTCTATTTTTAAAATCAGTACAGATTTTTCTCCTTCTCTCGGCCAATCATCTTCTCCTACTTTCTTTAAGTGCTTAAAAAATTATTTTATATCAAGAGATTCTCATTTTATTCTTAATCTGTTATGCATAAACGGGAAACACACAGTTGGATAAGATGCTGCACAGACTTCACTTCAACACTTGACTCTAAAGCCATACCAAATAAATAGTAAATCTGTGTGAAACAAAAACGTATCCGCTCAAACTATATAGAACTAGCGATTTTAGGATAATTAAACTTGATTGTGGAAAAATGAGGTTATTATAGACAGTAACATATTTTAGAGATTTTATTATTTTCAAGTAAAAAATTTTTTAATTTAGCAATATGTCTTGAAATTTCAAAAAAAAAACTCCCGATTTTTTTAAATTTAAGCAGACTGGACAATAATTTTTAAAAATATACTAATTGTTTTTAATAATGTAAATCGTGTAAAAGGAAAAGAGAAATAACTTCGCACTTTTCGTAAGTCGCATGTCAGACTTACTTTAGGAATGGCTGTGCCAGTTTTGAAAGTAACATGTGTTTCATTTAATTTCTTAATTATTTATCGCAATAAACATATTTAATTTTTGGATATTTTCTTTTTGCAAACACCATTTTTCGTCTTTATTTTGATCTTAATTTTTTTTTTTAAATGAAAGAATCAAAGTAAATGCACTTACGCAATATTGAAAAAGGTACTCGTATAAGTTATTTTCAAAAGCAACTAATTTTTAGCGTAGTCCAACTTTTAATTTCACCACCACCATTAAATAACAATACCAATTTTTTAAGGGGAAAAATAAGAAAAAGAAAACGTTGAGTATAATTTAATATTCATTATTATTTGATTAGGTTTGGCATTCAGGTCTGTTGCACAAACTAAAAAGTATTTTACCTCTTTACTTCACCATTTTACGAAGTCTTCAATTTATATTTATTAACCTAATATGTTTTAGAATAAAATTTTAAGATATTTTAACGGAACTATGATTTATCAACTCTGGAATTCTATAGTAGTAATTTTTACTGAACCACGTTTCTATCTTGTTCACTTCTAACCTACAGGTACCGATTCAACGACAGCTGCTCTATTTGCTAACGATACCGCAATTCCTGCATGAAGACTATACGTTAGCAAAGAAATATTTTCAAGAATTTTTTGACAGTTCGAAAGTACGGTTGACTATATTAAGCATAAAAGAAATAATGGAAAGTTAGCAAAGTTTACCTTTATACGTCATCAATATAATTGTTACCTTTATACGTTCTCAGTATTTCTTAATGATAAAATAAAGTTTCCGTGTGCAGTTGTTGGTCGATATATCATATACAGTTATTATAGCATTTTCTTATATTGAAAACTCGCAATTAGTTAAAACGCAAGCAGTTAAATACTAAAACTAAGCAGTTCTACTGGATATAAATCAAGTTAATCCACTACTTCGATGATCATCAATAAATGTTCGTCAAAAGTTATTCGGTTTTTACGAATTGATCTCTGGAGATGTTATAGAGATTACAATATCGAAATTCTTTAACACTTCAAAACGAAAATCATTAGAGATAACTTGAAAATCTGCAATGGTTTATCAGCGACAATTGTGTTTTTACAGGTTTCAAGTATTCCGTAAGACAAAAAATACTTCAGCGAGTTACAGCAACAAGACTTCATCACCATTCAAATTACAAGGACCAGACCGTTAAATAAGCAACTTTTATTGTAAGTGATAGAATAAACTCTTTACCCGCTTTCACAAAGAATTAAAAGGTATTAAGAGCTTTCAGAATTAAGAGGTATTAAGAGCTGTCAGATGTATTGTTTTGTCACAATACATCGTGACAAATGACAAATAATTAATGGATAGTTCTTCGTGTTATGTAGTTATGTATACACAAACGGTTATTTGTTCTTATTGACTAACGGTAACTGTTTAGAAATAATAATACTGATAGATAGTGCAAAAATAAAATAGTTATTAAGCTGAACTTTTTTATATATATTTTTAGGAAAACAGGCAAAAATAGAATTCTTTGTTATTAAATAAAAGATCGTGTATAGTTACTGTTATATATTCAGAAAACTTGTTTGTAAATAATTCCACGATTCTAACAAAAACCGTAAATCTATTTTATATAATGTTTACAAATAACAAAATCGAAATTTGTTAAACGTTAAGTTCTTTATTAATGAGATGTTCAGTATAACTCTATTCCCATACCGACTGTTTACAGCTTGATATCATTATATCAGGTGCTATTCTTATATTTGAATAATTATTTGTTTTTTATTTAATTTTAAAATAAAATATTTATTTGAATCAGTTGTAACATATGCTTACACTACTTTTAAATTATTATTTACAATTATAAAGTGCTAGAATTCTTTCCAGTAATAAATAGTTTTATACAAACAATACAGCCTACGAGACCGTAGATAAAAACCAAGTCATTATTGCGAGGAATCATAGAAAAATTTACACACGCTTCCACTTCCACTCTCTTTCTTTCTAGTTAAATAATTAATTCGGTTTATGTATTCTTTTATACAAATTGTTTATTTATTCCGAAACAAATCTTAAAATTTTAAATGGCAAAATGAAATCTTATCTTATAAATGCTCCGGTACTTGTCAAATGTGAAAGCTGTACGACTTCTCATTAAAGTAACTTGATATGATCACGGTTAAACTTCAGTAAACTTTCATTAGAAGAAGTTGTTAAAAAAAATTTTATTAAAAATTTGTTCCTTTTTAATATTAAGTACCATATACTTGCCTATTTATAAATAAATATATGGTAAAATAGAAGTTTGAATAAATTTGTGAACCAACACAAACAGTACGACACTAAAAAGAAATACAAAAAACATAAATAAAAAGAATAATTTCTTATGCAACTTTTTGTTTAAATTTAATACTGTAACCAGGAGCTGTCCTTATTTTTCAGTAAAGGATCCCTCAAGGTTCAGTCCTAGATCCTATATTGTATTTGAACCTTTACTGCAGATATTCCCGGCCCAGACCGTGTTATAGTTACGCCCTTTGTGGACAATACAGCAATTCTAAGCGGTTTACTCCGGGAGCTGCAATCTGCTCTGAATCTCATCGACGAATTGTGTAGGTGAAAGATGTAGGTGAACCCAGCAAGTCGAATCGTATAATATTCACGAAGAAAGATAATTGCCCTCGAGTCCATCTAGATAATACCGATATCCCTACTGTGAATGCAGTTTGGTGCCTACATATGGACTTTGATCGTCATTTAACTTGGAGAGACCTCATAAAAGAGAAAAAGAAACAACTAAACGTAAGGTTTATGCGATTGCACTGGCTGCAGGGAAGTAATTCTAACTTGTCTATCAAATAAGTTAAATATACTTAGTTAAGCTAAATAGTAAGTTAAGTAAGTAGTAATAGTAATTGGTAAGTTAAGCTAAATATACATGATAACCATTTTAGCTATAAACCTGTTGGATAACAATGGGGGATATTAGACGATTGAAAAGGCTTCATGTGCTGGAACTAAGTGGCTATTGACGAAACTCACAACAAAAATTGTCTTTGGTAATACAGGTTATGCGTCATAATAGCTCAACATTTGTACAATGTTGTGCCGTGTGTCTATGCATGTGGCTATTTACATTGTTACTATTCTAGAATCTATTGACATTTCTATTATTCTGCCATTCTAACATTCTGATATTGGTTGTCAGGACTGATTACTGTTATTATCTTTGTTGACTCATATATTATTACCATTTTATTCCCTTAATACTTCCTTAACTTATTACTACTGTTATTATCTTTGCTGAATCATCCATTATTACCGTTTTATTTCCTTAATATCTCCTTAACTTCAGCTGCATGTTATTTTTCTTTATCGATAATTATCATTTTATTTATTTATTTTTCTATTTTTATTGTTACTGCTATCGACTTTACTTTTTTTATAATGTTACGTAATACTATCGTTGAGGTTTGATACATACTGCAATGTTTGTACAACTAGGACTGCCTTCATTTTCATTTCACCTCATTCAATCCATATATAGTTTCAAAATTTGTTTAAAAAATTCATTCTAAATAAAACTGTTTAGAAAAAAAATAATACTAATACTGTAAATATTATTATTATTATTATGGAGTGGTCGCGCTTCTTCGTGCTCCTGCTTTTTTCATTATTTAAGTGGTTTTGCTTTGTTTTGTGAAATCTGTGATGATCAAGCGTTGTATGTTAATTAGTACTATACAAGCGTGAATATTTTAAGTGAATTTAGGTGAGCGTCACTGTTTCTTCTTGTATTTTCGTGTCATCGTGTAACGACCACGTGGCGGCTAGATCCTGCAGATTGAATAGCCTTACTGAAGGACGTTATTGATGAAATATATAGTTATGTGTATAGTAATGTGCTGGCTCCTGTGCTTTCCTCTGTCTTCTCCTGGAGTCTTGAAAGTGGGACCTTTCCTAACACCTGGAAAACAGATTTAGTGACTCCTATTTCTAAACCTGTTGCCCCTCTGGTACAGAATCATCGTCCAATATCTGTGCTACCCACTTTGTCTAAGATTCTAGAACGAATAGTTTTCGACAAGATTTATGGTCATGTTGAAAAGATTTTACCACTAGATCAACATGGATTCCGGCGTGGACGCTCCGTCGCTTCTAATCTATGTGCATTTTTGTCAACTACTGGCCCCGCCGTTCAACAGCGACAGCAGGTCGACATTGTCTATTTTGATTTACAAAAAGCCGTCGACAAAGTAGCACACCATCTACTGCTACACACATTACTAGATTTTTGGCTTTAGTAAGAGTTACATTCGGTGATTCGACTTCTACCTGAGTAACATAATGATTAGAGTATGATATGATGGTTCCATCACAACCTCGTTTCATGTCTTCTGGGGTTCCCCAAGGCTCAAACCTTGGCCCTCTTTTATTCCTGCTATTTGTTAATGACATTTCTCAAGTGATTGATAGCAACCTTCTACTATATGCAGATGACTTAAAAGTATATAGTGTTATTAAAAATCATGCTGATCAATTAAAACTTCAGAATAATATCTCTAAAGTTCATTCTTGGATCAAAACCAACCTGATGCCTCCTAATATTGACAAGACAAGAATCATTTCATTCTCAAGACGTACAGCCTTTTCATATTTTCAGTACACTATCGATGAGATTCCAATTGTGAGAGTTGAGGAGATGAGAGATCTTGGCATGCTCTTTGACCAAAAGCTTTCTATGGTCAGACATGTTGAAGAGTGAAGAGATAGTCAGCAAGGCAAGACGGAATCTTGGTCTCGGTCAATGGCTGGCAAGGAATTTTAGAAATATATCCACAGGTCTCACTCTGTATAAGTCGCTGGTAGGTTGTCATCTAGAGAACCTTTCAGTAGTGTGGAACCGAGACCGAGATTTTATATCTACAATGATTGAAGGTGTCCAAGGGAAATTTATCTCATGGCTCCTTTGCAAATTCTGTTTTCCTGTAAATTTTACACCCAATGAGGTTCGCAGGCAAACTGGTCTTCCCTGCTTAGATGACAGAAGAACACTGTTTGACTTAGTGCACTTCCATCGCTTGTTGCATCGTCAGTTTAAAGAATATTCTGGCTTGGCGCTACGCGTTTCTTTTATGAGAATAAAGAATTTCAAACCGTTTCTATCTGAGCAGAAATATCATTCATCTCCTAATGCGAGGTGCACAGATGTTGCTAATGAATATAATGAGAGGATTGACTTCTTTGAGTCGAGTGGAAAACTATTCAATAAAAGCTACAAGAAACTATTTACATATTATTAGTGTGACAATCATGTTGATTTGTGTTTGCTCTGTTATTTACAGAATAAGGCAAGGATTAAGTGACTATTTTACGATACCAAATAAATAAATAAAATTATTATTAGTTTGTGTCAATTTAAAATGATTTTTTAAACTTTCTTATAAAATCATACAGGAGTTTAAGACTGAACAGTATTTAACTGTTAAAATAATATTTGTGGTTGTAGCAGTTTTACGGACTATTACAGTGTACTGGAAACAATCTCACATTAACATAGCAGGAAGAAAGTGTAATTTATATTAGTTATAGACACATAATGTAATCAACATGTATGTATGTAAGTATAAAATACATTAAAACTTTTGCTTAATTTGATTTCATAATCAAAAACAATGCATCTTAATGCATCTTTTGTTTAAGATGCATTTGCATCTTAATGTTAAACAATACATGTTAAATAACAGTTAATCATATAATAATATTTGTGTCTTATGGAAGATGCTTAATGAATTTGTTTTCATTTCTCAAATTCTTCTGAAAATGTTTAATTCATTTTTATTATTTGTTTTTTTTTAATAATTAATTGCTTGTATTTGTTTCCAGTTTTCAAACTATTGCGAAATTGTTTAATTAACTTTATTATCTATGAAAATTATATTTGTTATGCTTTGCTTAATCTCACTGCATTAGTTAAACTTTGATGTTTAACAATACTCATGTATTTGTGTTATATTTCATATTGTAATCAATAATTTCATGTATTGTGTTGTATTCATGTTGTATTTCATATTCAGTGGATTGTATTTAATTAATTAGTGCTCATATTTGTTTTCACTTTTAAAACTATTGTCAGTAACTGTTTAATTCTTTTTACCACCAATTCTGTTTAATTCTTAATATCAAACAGTTTAATTCTTTTTATTACCAATTCCTGAACATGAATAATATGTAAATTATATGATGTAGAATGAATATGTAATATGTAAATGTACATAATATGTAAAATGTTTGTACATATATTTTTGTTATTTTGTATTTTGTGCAACATAAAAGGCTAGATATAGCTGTACTGTTGCACAAACAAATAAATAAATAAATAATTATTAATAATTACAAAAAAAAATTAATTTTTCTTTAAATCTTTTGTATTAAAAAACAATAAATAAAACTATTAATAATTTTTCTCCATCAGCTAGTCATAATTTAATACCGAACAGCCAGTTTTTAATTAATAAAACTTGCTTTTCTTGAATTTTTACAATAAGATTAGAATCGGTTGAATATATACAAGTGCAACAAAGAAGATAGAAGATTGTAGCGCAAGTGTTCGCGTAACTTGTAAGCAACACAGGTTGGATGGGTCTCAAGACTGTCAATATTAGCCCCATTACTTTAATAATTAATGAAGTAGAAGGCTGCGACTCTACTCCCAGCTACAAAAACGACCAAAACAGCCTTTCATTACCATTTTCGTGGAAACAAGTACCTTACTTCACCATCTTATTCTCTGGTTCTAAACCTGAGAAGTACGCAATTCCTTGATTAATTTATAAAAAGCAAATAAAACCTACACGTTTTGTAATATTCAAACCATTAAATTGATTATTGTTCTTATTTATTATCATATTAAAAATTAATAATATAATTACTGACTTCATATTTTTAAAATAGTAGTATTATTAAGATGTATGTACGTAAAAATTAAAATAGATTTACATGAAATTCAGGTATCAATAATCTAATGCCTTAACTGTACCCTCTCTTCCATTAAATACTAATACGTTTATAACATTCTATGCTACTATGATAAGTTGATTTTGATATTTTTTTAAATATCAAAATATTAAAAAAATCAAAAAATTTTTAAAGATTTACTTCTGTTGAAGTTTTCTGAGCTAAAAAACTTATTTATAGAATGTATTGTTCAATTAAGTGATGTGTTTTTCTCGGCAGAAATTCAACCGTATACAAAAATTTATTCTCGTAATAGATTTATAAATGTCATAAATAATCAAAGAAACAACTTTTTATGTTTTATTATAGATAGTTTCTGATTAAAAATGTTAACTTAAAATTTCAGCAAAATTTTTCTTAAAAATTATTCCTCAACAACTGTGAAAAATTGAAGCAAAATATAATATATAAATTTAATTATTTTTCGGGAAAAAATACATGTGATTCACTTAAAAGAAGACTTGCATCAGTCAACCGTTGTTTTGGTATCTATAAGAAGAAAATTAATTCAGAATTTTGAAATTTTCTATTATATTTTGAAATGTTGATTTTTAAGAATTAATTACAATAAATAGTTTAAGAATTCAACAATTCTAAGATAATTTACTTAAACGTAGTTTACTTACTCTTGATTAATGCGTAAAAAAAACTCTAGGACAACAAATATGCCAATCTTTCAGTGATGTAGTGGAGTTTGTGCACCCATGAGGGTTTTTATCATTAATAATTTATATAACTTTACAAACAAAATACTCTTTATCATTAATGAAATTTCGTTCTTTCACACACACTGCTGAGCTCATGTAAAGGAATTACTCAACATGAGTTTAATTTAAAAAATTAATTATGTTAAATTGTGAAAACTATTAATTCAAACCAGTCTATTAAAATAATATTTCATCTAACCTCTTAACAACAGATAATCGTTTTTGAATATTATCAAGGGTGGTAACTTCATTTTGTGGTCGAAGATTTCGTTCAGAATTAGCCATGAATTTTCTTTTACACAATCTAATAACAAACTTCGTTTATTGAATTTTTCGTTTATTAACGAACCATAATTCTTTCTTATAAATTACGATTTAATGAAAAAATTAAATTAATTTCTTAATGGCAGACTGAAATTTCTCTCTTGCGCTTTATTTCCTTCAGTAAGCTAGTAATATTCTATTGGATAGAACATACCATTTCGTAAAATAAGAAATTAGAGTACATACGTTATTTCGTTTCTCAAAAGTAAAATAAATAAAGAAGTCGTCGATTTTCTACAACTGACTGATTAACCTTGACTATTACTTCTCAAAAACTTCAGTTGATTGAAAAAACAAATTGAGATGGTAGCTCTCAAATGAATGAATTTGAACAATATAAGAGGCGTTTCTTAAATAAAGTTTTCTATGCTTTTTCAACAACAAAAAAATTAATTTTGTTTTCATTTAATTACAGGAATATACATTTTATAAAAAATAATTTTAATGACTCCATTTTAACATTGTAAAACACTACTTCTTTTTGTAAAGCGGTTTAAAAAAAAATTGCTTTAATTTTTTTTGGAATCGTTTGTTACAAACGGAGAAAAATAATCTAAATTTTTTTGTAAGAATTAAAAGTAGATAATTTGTTAAAAATTCATACCAAACCTAAGGATGTCTTATTTTCCGTACTCAAATATTTAATTAAGCTCCGGGAATTTATAATTCTTACTGTGAAAAAATAATAGTAAAAGCAACCGTAAGGTAGCACAAGTTTTGAGCTTACGGGATAAATCATATATGGTTATCATTAAAAAAAAAATACGTTTGTTAAATTTGAAACGTAGAAGTTTGCTAAATGTCTAGGCTTTTGAGTATATTCATAATGTGTCACCGAATTTCAAAAAATTACGAATTTATGAATCAATGGGGTTATTGTAATCACTATTATAAGTTCTGCCAGTCAGTGACTCTGATTGAATATAATAAGAGTACATTATTTAATTAAAATAAGTAAATTACGATCTAAAAATTACAAAATAGTGACAATTGTCTTATTTCATTATTTTGTTAATAGGATTTTTTTTTAAACAGTATAATATTTTTATATACGTAATAGGCTTTTAATTACCATAATATCATGTCATATTAATTTTTTTAACTACTGTCAATTACTGGATTATTGATACTGCACTAATTAATATAAAAATTCTGTTAAATAAAATTAATAACAATAAACCTATAATTTCTGTAGATGGAATTTATCCTTACTTCAAACAATTTATTTTTTACCACGTTATTCTCTGAAGTTCCAGATATTCCAGAAATATCATTTATGCGTATTATTATTATTATTACTATTACAATTCAAATTTAATAAACT
The DNA here is from genome assembly GCA_010016005.3 of Zanna intricata. Lineage (NCBI taxonomy): Eukaryota > Metazoa > Arthropoda > Insecta > Hemiptera > Fulgoridae > Zanna > Zanna intricata. The sequence goes on along the minus strand of JAAAKQ030083217.1, from coordinate 16,233 downwards.
AGCCTTTGAACATCTGAAACTTTATTCTAACGTAAGCTGATAATTTTGTCACTTACATTTTTGATCCTAAAATGTGGACTTTTCGGTAGTTTAGGAACAGAAAGTAATTCATTGGAGCAGGTGTTGTCTGCCAGAAAGGAAATATACTGTTCTAGTGGAGTAAGTAATTAGTATAAACATAACTAATAATTAGTATAACTAAAATTTAATTCCTGACCTATTTTTTAAAAATCGCCAGTGACCCACAGATGGGCCACCAAAGCGAAGTACTTAACACTGATTAAAAATAAATTGTTTGATCTTTCAGAAATCATAAAACTACTGCATGGAAGAATATTACTCTGTTAAGGTGTAACAGAATTAAATAATTGTTGAACAAAAGAAAGGCATCATGTTTTAAGAATTATCGACTGTCATACATGTTTACAACTAATTATGAAATCGATTATTAATTATTTTTGTAATCCTATAAACGGAGAGTATATAATTTTTTTCTATAATTATTAATTTAAAGAATCTTGACACAATATTTAATCTATTTCAAAATATTGGCTCCTATCTTGTTTCCGCCATATTGGATTCAACTTAATTTTTCAAAACTATGGCACTATGGTCATTAAGACACATAATTTTGATGAAAACCTTAACGAAAAATCGAAACTGAAACTGCACATTGATCTCTCTTTGTTTTCAAGTTTGTAGCTGTTGAAGATCACTAACTGCTTACTGATTGGGTGCATCTTTAGATAACTCTCTAACCTAAAATAAAACAATACGCAAAGAAAATTAGATTCATTAAAAATTTATTGATTTCTTTTACATTCATTAATTTTCTTTATAAATCCTCTGAACTAATTGTACTCGTTGGCATTCGTTTAATTACTGAACATTTAATTATTATTGTGGATTTATTTGAAAAAGTATTGATTGCATTTTGACAATAAACGATACGAATTAAAATGAAGAATTTTATTATTTCTTTTTAATTGTTACAAAGGTATTTTCAAATTAAAAATTTCACTATCAATTTTTTGGAAAAATTACTATGTTATTGGTAAAGGTTACCATGAACTGTAATACTGTTCAAAATTAAGACTTTTCTATAACACTTCTTTTAATTTTTGCCTTTGTTATTCATTTTATCTGTTGAATCCGTACTGTATTCTGTGTCATTATTGCAAAAATACTTGAAAAAAAAAATCAAATGATATTTGTTTTTGGAGCAAGAAATGTAAATTATCAAAAACCAAAATCATGTTTTAACTATCTTCTTCCTTGTACTCCTATTTCAAGAAACTATCTTAGAAAGCTTTTATATACTCATAAACAACCATAATTTAAAAAAAAAGAAAATGGGTCGATTTTCTCTAGATGAAAAAAAAATTTTTCTCGAATTTTTAGATAATCAGTCTACCAGAAATATTAAATATGTCAAATGTTTATAACATATATTTTAAAATAAATTCATTCTTAAAAAATTCTGCCAATCAAAAACTTAAATATAAAATAATTCTCATCCCCAGATTTAATTTTCCAAAGAAATGAACAGATACATATCCCGTTATCTGTTCAAAACACTTGCTTCAGTGATGAATGCATTTTTTATAAAAATGGGTTTGTTAATAGGCATAATAAAGATTCTGAGATAGCAATAATTAACATTTATTACTTGACACTAAATCCAGCACCCCCAAAAAGTTAGCGTTTGAGTTGCTATTCTAGATAATCATGTAATCAGATTTTTGTTCATTGGAAACAATCTGTTACGAGAGCTCGGTGTATTTGCTGATATTAAGGAAGGAAACCGTGTCAGTGATTAGAAACATTACGGCTGAACACTGGAAGAATTACTGCAAAATGGACTTTTTCCAACAACATAGCGAATTACCCAAAACCAACAATAAAAAAGTTCTTAAATGCTAAATTTCCACTAAAATGGATAGGTTGAATAGGCTTTGTGGAATGATCAGCATGTTTTCCACACTTTATGCCACTGAATCTTTTGTTGTGGGTCTGTATAAAGTCTACTGGTTATAAAACATACAAAACCTAAATAGCAAATACTGAAGAACTGAATAATTGAGGCATACAAAATCCTTGTCATTGACATAACTACAGACGAAAAGAGAGCATCATTTTAAGATAGAATACACAATTTTCAAGAGGTTAGTAAACCACATTTTGAATCCCTGAGCTTCTTATGACATAATCAGTAACATTATTAATAAAAAAAAAAAATTAATAGAAGGGGGGAGCTTACTTTACACATACTGTATTTATTTTAATTATAAGCTAACAGTTTAGAACAATTCGTAAATCGCCATAATTACATTCTTTTCTTTGGAATGAAGAAAAATAAAGAGTCTGTTTTAGTAAGTTTAATTGAATAAAAGATTTTACTTGACAATAAATATTAATAAAAAAAAAATATTTTTGGTGATATTAATATCTTTCACAGTCTACACAAAGTAAATATTTCTATTGATTAATCAATAAATTAAACCTTAATATGTTTAAATTATTAATTTACTGATGATCAACGTCAAAAAATATTTTCATAAAAATAGAATCCACAAAATCGACTAGATAATATACGAGTATAGTAGTATTTTTAAGGTCAATAAACTTAACAGCATCGTAAATACATTAATTTACACACCATTAAACTATCGGAAGCAACAGAGGTGAAACAATCTGCAGTATTAATGGTTAGGAAGCAACACAACAACCATGCAAACTACAATATTTGAAGATAATTGAAAACAAAATTTATTACCAATATTTCATTGACACACTCGCATAAAATGATGGTGTATAAAAAAGTTCATGATTTATAAACCTGCATGTATATCCATGGCATTAGCCAGGCTTCCTCTATGTGATACATGAATACAGTACGCACGAATACAGCCTCTCACTATTTTCATTGTTATGTATAATGATGGTACATTAATTATTATTTCACGCATAATGAGCACAAAACGAATTTAATAGATAATTGTAACAATCCAATTCCTGATATGCATTAGCCAATAAATCACTTATAAAATTAGAATATTATAATTGACTTAAAATTAGAAACGGCAACAATAATAATAAATAAGCAATCAGTATTAATAATAATAATAACTTAAAAAATAACTTGTACAATCCGGTATTACAAATCCAATAGTGACTAAATGGATACAGAAAAGATATGTTCCCCCTAATAACAGATCGTTATCTTACATTTTTGAAAATATCTAAACAAAAAACTAAATATTTTCTCCAAATTTAAACTACGTTCATTCTTCATATATATGAGACAAGATTAATTTTAATTCACTGTAATTCAAGATCGCTGAACAACTTCTAGGTCGGTAAAATCATAATTGATCCTTCTATAACTCGTGCAAAAGTATGTAGAAAGTGGTAAAGAAATGTGTATGTTTTATAAATAAAACAATGCATTTGATCGTTTCAAGCGGGATAAATTCATGGAAATATAAAAAATTAAACTGGTAGTTAGAATGATAATAGATAAATTACAGAATCGTATGTGAATCAGAACATATTTATAAG
>JAAAKQ030083216.1:22369-57286 GCA_010016005.3 Zanna intricata | reverse complement strand
AGAGAATGAGATGAATGAATTGTAGCGTGTGTGAAAAATGCCATGCCTGACCGGGATTCGAACCTGGGACCTCCGGAATGAAAGACCGAGACGCTTCCACTCGGCCACGGAGGCCGGCTACAAAAATAGTCATGACTGGAGATAAGAATTAAGAGTAAATTTAGGATTTAACGAGGATGTAGCATAATACCTCTTCTATTTAATATATATATATGTATATTGACAATCTCCTTAAGTTTTGGATAAGCTAAATCAAGAACTATTATACGCATCATCTAAATTCAGAGCTTTGTTTTCTCAATGTTCTTTGCAGATGACCTGGTAATAGTTGCAGATTGTAAAAACTCTTTGCAGAGGGCAGTAGTTGAATTTGGTCAAAACGCAAAAGAATGTAATATGACAATCACAATATATATGACCCGATTATAACTTTCAGCGATAGGGATATTGTGAGATCGAAAATTGTCAGGCAAGGGGATAATAAACCAAGTTTGTGATGCACAATATTTGCAATCATGATTTCTGTGTTTAGAGAGTCTGATTTAGACAAAAAAATAAAAAAATTCAATTACCATAATGGAGTCATAAAAAGAACTTTGAAAAATAAAGTGAATAAAGAGGTACATTTTAAAAATTTTATGAAGTAGCTTCTATTGTGGCAATTATGTATGCTTAAAGACATGATATATTACCAGACAATGGAAGAAATTGCAAGACACATGTCGATAGAATGCAGAGTGAAAGGTTTCCTAAACTATTCTACAAGTATACCACAGAAGAAGAAATGTGGGTCAGCCTAGGAAATGGTGTGATCAGCTTCGGGAATTGATTGCTTTTTGATTATCATAATGGGATTAATACCCAATATGTGAAGAAGAAGAAAGAGCAAATGAGAATTTAATTTGTAAAAATAGTAGTCAATAATGCTTGTGGTATGTTTTAGTATTTTTAAGACAAGATAATAATAGGTACTACAAAATCAATTTCAAAAGATGTCAAGCCATAAATTTTACTGCCGAAGTCACATGATTAGTTATATGATGTTAGCTAAATTATCTAGTTTATTGCAGAATTTTCTTTTAATTCATAAAATTAAATTATAAATTTCCCTCATTATTTAAACAATTATATTTAAAAAAAAAAAAATATATATATATATATATTGTAATTTAATAAAATTAGTGGTTTTTGGTTGTAACATAGTTGCTTTTAAAATTGAGATTTTATTGCTTTAATATAGAGGGCTTTAAGCAGTAATTCAGCTTTCTATTGCTGTATATACAATTATATTAATTATTACCATTACTGAATGATGGTTAACTTTGTTAATTGGAGTAGTACAAATGATGGTACAAACCATCCTCTGTGGGAGTTCAGTAGTCCCTACACTAGGTGAACCAGTTATGTGGCAATTCTTATAGTTTCCGAATTCTGTTCCCAATTGTTATTGGGTTTTAATTGATTACAACATATTCTGGTCCTGTTATCCTTGGATATAATAAAGTGCATGTGCATATATGTAATGAGTGTTACAGTCAATGCAGCTGCTTACAGCCCCTGAATTAAGAAAGCTCAGTAATCATCTAGAGATTTTCAGAATATCATATAAATCAATCAATCTGTCCCAGCCTTAGGTTTTCCAGTTCTGAGGCAGTATTATTAATAAAACCTCAACGTGCACTTTACGCCTGTAATAGTGGATGTAACTCAAATTACATCTTTAACTGAAGTGTGTGTTTTATAAAACATATATCATCACATCTAAGTATTAGTTATCTGTTTAATCATCAAAGAATTGTACAATTTATAACCCAATTCAGTAAATTAAACTTTAGCTACCTGCTTATCTGAATGTGCAGCTTAATTAAAGTCATGTGTAACTGAAAATAAATTAACAAACTTCCACATTTCTTATTCTCTTAAAATTTTTTATTGTCAGATTTTCCTTTTAAGATTTTGTGGGAAAACCCGTCAGGAAAAAAATCATGTTTGATGTTTGCTAACAAAAATGGTTTGATGTGTGGTTAATAAAGTTGTAACTCGTGCAACAAAGAGCAGAAGTAATTATTTCTTTAGGGTTCACTTAATCTATTTTCAGGTTCAAAACAAGTAATAAAGTATCATATTTTATAATCAACAGATAGAGTTGTAATAATGTGCTTAAGTATTTTAAATATATATACACAGTATATCTTTTTGTTATTTGTAATTAATATTTTTCTGTAATCATAACCATTTCATTTAGTGAAAAAAAGCTGAAAAATTCTGCTCTTTATATTTTGTTTTTTTTATGAAAAATAAATTTTTTTAAAATAACATGTGTTAACTAGGTGAACTTAAATTAGAATACTGGACTATTATACATGAAAAATGTATTAATACTAAATTTAAAAAATATTCCTGTAAATTTATTGACCTCTGTATCACAGTAGAGCCATCTTAGTCCATTCATTAACTATTAGATATGGCACTTTTCATTACACAATAAAATTTCAATTTCATATTCACACACAGAGGTTTTCAAGCTTACTCATGAATCAATCATAATATTGCAATACTAACTATCCAGATGTAGTACTTTGTCAACTGAAGATTCATTAAAATCTTTCTTTTTTTTGCTATTAAAAGCACTTATCAATATGTTGCTTTTAAGTATCAAATAATTTTGAGCATTTTATAATAGTAACAACAAAATTGGTTTAGCTGCTTTAATGCGTATTATTTAGTATGTAAATATTATACAGTCGTAATTAACTGCTTTTTTATTGTACTACATATATTGTGAATTCAACTGTAACACAGCTTCAAGTGAATGAAACAACTTCATTATCATAATTCTCATGTAGACCATCTTTTTTTTATTCTTCTTGTTATTCGAACTATAAGTAGATTACAAATACTTGTACCAACATTAATGCAGATTTACATCAATCTTTTCAAAGATTTTTCAATGTTTCTTCACCCTTCTAATGCCTAAATAATCACTTGCCTAAGTAAGCTGCCCTTTTTCATTATATAAACATGATGTTGGCATCCATTTGTAATGGGTAAATGCTCATGAGAGAAAAAATTATTATTTGTGATCTTATATCCCTTAAGAGTTATAAGGAATTACTCATCTGTAGTTTTCACATTAACAACCCATAACTCATTCCAAACAAAATCAAAGACATTGCCAAAATTTCAAGTTTCAATATTATTTCTATTATCCCAGTTCAAAACTAAATAGAGAAATAAATAAATAGAGAATTATAATTGTTATTTACATATTCTGAAATTTTTTAATTTTATACTCATATCTAATTCAAAGTAAACTTTAAAACTTAGACTTTTATTTAAAATATGAACTCATTTAACAGGCTTATCAATCACAACTATTTCTGTTGTTACTCATTTCCTATAAAAAAAAAAACACAATTTCATATTACCAAAAAATAGTTAAATTAAGTAACCATACTTACCAAAGTTTGCTTCACTACAAAAAACTCGCTCATAACCAGTTCTTATTGAAATCTCAAGCTTTTCAATCATCTGCATAAGTACTCTAATGTTAAAACAAGATTCTGTTAAAAGTATCATATCTTATTCAGCCATCTTCAGTAAAAATATTCCTACAAGCTACTTGTAAGTACGAGTAGTATATAGTTATAGTATATTGCGAATTTTTTTTTACATGAATTATGCTCATTTGAAATAAAACCTCCTTTTTATCCAGTAGTATTCATGCTCCACTGCAGTATTCATAAGTCTAGGTTTAATAATAATCCTTAAATCTGCTTGTACTTGTAATAGTTAAGAGGTGATTGTAACCGTGATAACAAATTATATTATTATTAGCTATTTTATTTTTATTTTTTTGCAATTTTTATAGTAGTTAAAAATTAGGCATACTAAAATCACTTAGTATAAGAAACTGTTCATTTTATTGTTGATGGCTATTTGAATTCCAGTTGAGCAATATATAATGTACAAAGTATTTGCTTAAATAACACAAAAAGAAATGCCTCAAATGTAAATTAATCAGTATAGCTTATTCATATTGTAATTCTCTGTTAGTATTTTGCAGCCATATTATGATTTTTTAATGTGTTTCTTTTTTTTTAAATATTAATCTTATTTTAAACATTTCACAAAAATATAATAATACTATATGCACTCATCCAAATGTGCAAGCTACTATTTTAATCTTATAAATATTAATTCAACTATTGATTTTTGTTTTAACAACAGAACTTATTTTTACTGGTTGCACTTTTTTATATTGTATTTTTATTTCAGTAGCTTATATTTTTTAGGGATTGATGGTATTTAAAACTTTTATCGACTTTAGAGAATGATTTATTTAATTTAAAGTTTTTACCTGCTCTCCTAAAATTTACTTTTTTCAATTGATATATTTTACCCTTCACATTGTTAAGATTTAATCATAGTTAATCTTTTTATAAAAGAATGTACTTTTTTCTAATTAATTTTTTTTATATTTAATTAAATCTATAGTTTATTTTTTTTTTTAAATAGTATTTATTTTCATAAATTCTTGAAAATTTTCCTATAATTTGAATGTTTGAATATTTATAATTTGAATATAGTAGTTAAAAAATGTAAGTGTTTTTGCATGTATTTCATCAGTTTTTTAAAGCAGTTTATTACAATATTTCTAAATAACTTCTCTATTATTATTTTTTACATCTTTTTTGTCAAAAACAATTAATATAATACATTATTTAAAATTTGAAAATTCATTTCAGTAGTATGAAGTGATAATATATGAAAACTCTTATCAAGTTGAAACATAAAGAATATTTTTATTGTCATAGATCTATTTACTAGTTTGAAAATATTTATTTCAATTCTTTAGTTATTTTTGCAACAATTTTTTCTTAAGTCTTATTATGTGTAGAAATATTTTTTTCAGTATGACTGTATTTAAATTGACATGAACTGAATACAGTATACAGTATGTCTTTATTTTTATATTTTTATTTATTATTTACAATACTTTTTGTACAGTTTTTAATTATTTTTTCTTTTATAATAATTTGTTTCTTTTTTTCTATTATTTTATTTTATAATATTTTATTATCATAAATTTTTTTTACAAGATTGTTTTATTTTCTCTCGTCCATTCATTCATTTGTTCATTCATGGATTTTTTAACTTTGTACTAGTTTGGTATTTAATAAAAAAAAAGTGTGAGTTATGCTATCTTTGTAAATAAGTATTGCATGATTATTTTTTGTGTTTTGTCTTACACGCATAGAAAATCAATGTTACATAAGTATCTTTTTGGCCAATGTGTTGCTGTTGTATTGTATATGTATAACAATGCTTTTCAATTATTTATTATCAACTGCTAAAATTAAAATTTTATAATCTTAAAACATAGTATTTAGTAGCTGGCACAAAACTAGTAGACCTACTGCTACTATTGTAAACTATACTATAATAAAAGATGTTAACATGGACTGTATTTTTGCTCACTATCATATATTTTGCCTCTTTTATATCAGCTGCAATCCATAACAGATTCTAACTGTTTTTTTAATTTTTTTTTATTGTACTTAAAACAGCTCCAAACTACTAGCCAGCAGATCCATATCAAATCAAGATCCAAAATCAATTAACATCTAACTTCATGGATTATATTTTCTTCAGATGTGTGTTAACTCAGCTGAATTACTCAGTTTGAAGTCAACTGAACTGCATCGGTTTTAAATGTTTGTTTTCTATTTCTAATTAATTCAAGTGTAATGTCCCCAATTCTCTTTTTATATCTTTGTTATTTTGCTAATCAAACTTAACATATAAAATATCTAACAAATCCCAACACAAACCAAATCTATTTATTAAAAAAATTACTAATGAATTCTCTAATATTAAAAATAATCTTGGAACTTATAGAATTTTTCAATTTTTTCTCCATTTGATGTAACCTTGAAAATTAGAACATCTGTCCTATGCTATAAAATTACATATAATACATTTTATTGTAATAAAATATTTTAATTAATTTAATGAGTTCAGTTTGGTCTTTCTCTTTTATTTTCCATTGATGAATGTACTAATTCCATTCAAATATTTCCACTATTTATACTTAATTTTTCTATAGATGACTATTTCCTGACTCAAAATCTTCTGTAACATCATATGGCAAAGATCAATTATTAATTCTTACCTTCTTTTTCAGTTTTATTCATGTACTTTCTTATTGGGAGGAACCTTCTTGGAAGTTCTTTATGGAAAGAACATAAACTTATGTTCAACTTTGTACACAGTGCCATGTACTCATGACATAATAACAGCTTTCTAATATTCATATTGAAAGAAAAGTACTTAATGTTTTCAATTTTTAAAACTGATTTTTGGTCCAATCTTAAAGGAAACTGAAAATAATAATAAAAATATTGAATTCTGTATAATTTTTTTTTTTTTTTAATGTATTTTTCATGTCTTGACTTTCAAGTATTTATAGTTTTCTTTAGCTACACAATCCTCAAGCAAATAACTAGGATTGGTTTCTCTTCATGGGAGGTGTGAGTTATGAAAAATTCATAACCAGAATTGTTAATTAAAAAAATGACAATATATAATATTGAAATATTAAAATATACTCTGTATATCTTCATGTAAGATTCCATACCCAAAAAATTATAGGCGACTGTAAAATACATTTCACTCTAAAATTGGCATTGCATTCTCAAAATAACAAGCATTCCAATCCATATTTACTAAGAAAAGTGAAGAGTGGATTGATTTCTCATTGCCTTTTCACTAATTCAAGCATAGTGTTGTTACATATTGACGTACCAAACCCATCAGAATGCAAAAGAATAGTTGAATTATACCAACAAGTTCACTCCGTTCATCTAAGAACTAATTGTAAAGAATAAACATTCTTAATCTCATAGAATTACTGCCTTCTAAACCTTAGGTGCTTTTCATGCAAAGAAAAAATGAAACTGACAGTGCAAAGCAACAAATTAATATGTTCCTTCTATCAAAAAACAATGCATTATGCCAGTAGGGAACTTCTTCTACCAGTAGGGAACTAAATACTGTATAATAGTTTTGCAGGCTACTGTAGTTATTATTCTGAAAAGCTTGGTTTTGCTGACTAACTATGAAGCATTTTCTAAAAGGAAGAGTTTTTTTAAACAATGTTTGAATGGTGAGGTTAAGCTGAAAACTACAAATCGATTACTAGAAAATGCATAATTCTCTCAAAAGATTATTGGTTGTTTCAAACAAGCTAAGATTTTAGATCAAATATCAGAAAAATATTTTTAAATTGTGTATGTTTCAAAGCACAGCCAAGACAACTTATCAAGAAATCTTAGATGTACATTTTCCTTCTCCGATCTAGGTCTAATCTTGCATAATTCACTGAAATTCACTGCTCAGATTAAATCGTTATACAATAAAGAAACAAATGGAACCAGAATCCTACCATAATGACTTGAACTTTAGACCTCAATTTTTTTGTTAGCTAATATTTTTTAATTAAAATTTATAAAAAAAGTTTTAGTGGTTGATTAATAAATTTAGCATTGATTACTTGTGGTAAAACAATAACAGTAGTATTAATTTTTATTACTGTTGATTCTGTGCTGCATTGTGTTGGTTATCATTGTTTTTACTTACATTAGCTTAATTAGATTTAGATTAGATTAGAATAGTTAAAACTTTTTAATATAAATTATTTATAAATCACATTGCAAATCATACTATACTGCATTAATTATGCACCAGATAACAAAGAGTGTAAAAAAAACAGCACTCCTTTCTCTCACTCTGTACAATTTACTTTGAATAGAATGATTGGTTGACTGATGGATTGATTTGATTGATTGTACGTAAATTATGTACAACACATTAAATGACTCTACTGCATGTAGTAACTTCACGGAATTCAACATCTTTGATTTATGCAAATTATAAATCATATTTGTTCCTAAAAGAAGTTTTCAAAAAGGCCTTAACACATTTTCCTTTCTTTTTTACACTTTTTCTCTCCTTCTCTCACTCACTCTCTTCTCTTTTTTTATTCTCTCTCCCCCTCTCTCAATGATTGTATGTAAATCCACTTATATTAAAATTTGTTGCGCACTTATTTATATTTAGTTTTTGATTGTAGATGCTTTATTATTTCTTTGTTGAGTTTTGTTTTCTGTTAATCACCTTCTTTGCATGAGTAATAATCACATTCAGGCTGTTTAATTTCAGGTATTCTAAAAGTAATTATGTGTTTTTAGGATTGGGTTACCAGAAAATTACAATGTGTACATAAATTTTAAATTTATTTTGTTATTCAATTTAATAATGATAAAACTACCAAAAAGTTTGATCAAATTTAAAATATTCTTGTATTTTCAATATAATAATAGACTTAGAAAAATTATTAATTATTGCATAAATTTATGAATAACTATCTTCTTTTTTAGTTGAAATTTGAAAAATAGTGCTGTGTTAAATAGGATTTTCTACAACATCATTTAAAATTATTTTTTTAATATCACACAATAAAATAAAAATAATGAATCTAAATTTATTTGATGAAATTGAATAGTAACTGTACTGAATTACAAGGTAATAAAAGTAATTTTATAAAATTTTATTTGAATAAAAGTAATTTTATTTTTTTTTAAATTGATATTTAAATAAAAATAATTGTTAGAAGATTTTTTTTAGTGATTTATAATTATAGCAGATAGCAAATAATAACAGATAGCTAAGTCGGTAAGAAACTTTGTAAAAGTTTCGTACTTAAAAGATTAAGTTTCTTAATTAAAAAGCTTTAATTGAAGTTTTCAATTTTCTCTGGAATAACAATTTCTTAATATACAAGTTTCAACAAAAAAGTTTTTTTCATTTTCTACAGATAATTTTAAATTATTTCCTTAACAAACATACAAAAATGACAAGCGTTCCCTTCTGAGAATAACTTTTTTTTTTGTTACTGATCATTAGTTCATACTTTTTTCCAAAATTCAGTTACCTAATGTTTTTATTTTATAAAACAAGATGAATATTCACATATCTGAACATATCTTAATTAATGTTATGATATTTTTGTTGCACAACAAAATTTACCAAAACAACCGGCCAGTTCATTTCATCAATATGATACAACCATTTACATGTATATCTAATTACATTTTTAATTTATATTGTTAAAGCATTAAAAAGCATAAGTTAAGCTTCATAGTATGGCATTGCTTAAGTCTTCGCAGACACTAATCAAACCCTTCATGCAACCCCCTCCCCCCCATAGATAGAGACAATTATGTTGACATAATTGCCTCTTAAGGCAATAGCTGCTCAATTGGCTACTGCTCCTCAGCATCATAGGCAAAGTAAGAGAGGCTAATCAGTCTATTCAACAACTGAGATCATGGTAGTTTACTTACTGTCTGTAAAAGATGTAATAAAAAGTTGTAATTAAGATTTCATAAATAATTCACCCAATCATTAAATGCTACTAATTTCTCATATCAAATTTATATTCCATTAACCAATCTAAACTCCAAACTAATTACAGATCATATTTATCAACATAGTCCTATGTTTTTAATTAAAATAATTTTAGAGATCAAAAATTATAAAAAAAAACCATGAAAACCATGAATCTGTATTTATCAGATGAGTTAATGTTATGTTTTTATCCCTTACATTTTCATTATTACTAGTACTTGTAATTGTAGTAAATCATAACAGCGGCTGCTGTGAAAAAAAGATTAGTTTAATCCATCAAATTTTTCATCTTTGTTTCAATTATCATTAATAATTTTTTTTTCATTTTTATGTCAGATGACCCCAGTTTTGTATGAGTAAAGTAACTTTAGTGTGGAAGTATTTGTGAATATCTGTTAAGATCATAATTAAGTATTAAAATTTTTCTGTTAAATGGTAGTTACACATATCAATAACCCTGTTATTCAGAAACCTTCTTACTTTTTTTTTAGGATAATAGTATAAAACAGCAGTGAAATTAAAAAAAACTTTATTTAGAATTTAATATTAATAATATACTAATATATTATTGTTTTTGATATGTCTTCTTTTTTTATACCTTAGAATTTTTTCATTAAATGTAAATTAATTTAAAAGTAAAATATATCAAAATGAGCTATTTAAAAAAAAATCCCACTTTTAAAATTATTTTAGCTTTGATTTCACTTACTTCTTTAAAGTTTAACGTTTTTAAGTTTAAAGTTTTTTAAAGAAATGTTTCTTGTTAGATAAGTTGTTGTGCGAGACAACTGGTGATTTTATTTTTGCTTTAGTTTAGATTTAATATGTCAGCTTTGTGTATTTAAATTCCATTTTTGGTTAATTACAAAAAATATTAACATAACCCATTTCGCTCTCAGAGAATAAATTTTATTTTATAATTTAACATCAACACCAGTAACTGAAAATGACCACAAAATTAACTGAAAGTGCTCTAATATTTAAAAACTTTTGTCCATAAAAAGGATAGTGCGTGGATTTGTTTGTTTAATGTATGTGCTGATATTTTTATTTTAGCTGCTGTTGGTGCAGAGCACACCATATGGTGCACCAGGTGGTCTGTATGCAGCACACAAACGATTCATTAGTTCAAACAATTTACCTAAAATTATACTTGTGTTTCGAGGATAAAAAAGGAAAGCACTAGAGTTGGCGCTGTATTAAAAATATCAGCTCAAAAAACAGCTAAAAATGTTCAGGATTTTGAAGCTTTTCGCTGTAAAAGTTTCTGTTGTTTGTACGCTAAATTCATCAACATTATTTAATTACATTTAACATAATCATGTGCGATGAAAAATAAACCATGTAACATTTACGTGGCACTACCTTTTTAGTGTATGCCCACCTTTTTTCTAGTGTTATATTAAAATAAACTTTATTCAACTTATCCTTAAAAATTAATAGTTTTCAGAATACCCTCTTCTCTTTGCTCTGCTGCTGTAAGTAATCAAAAATTAAAAAGTCTTCTGGCGATTATTTTATATTAAGAGGTGGTTTTTTTTTTATTTCTAAAAAAAGTACAGTTCAGGGTTATATACCATTAATAGATTTACTTAACACTCTTTGAATAACTTTAATAAACATTACTCAAACTTTAATAACATTTAATCAATGAAATGATTTTATTCATATGGTTATGTTGAAGAAAAAATGATTTAATAAATTATTAAAATAATTGTTGTTAATTACCCTTATATGTTTCTCCATTTGTTGGAAATGTTGTAGCACACATAAATTTAACCTAAAGAGTGATTTTAAGGATATGTGTGATTTGTTAAATTTTAATTTAACTGATATTCCCTTGTGGTTTTGTTTTTTTTTATACTTGTGACTGTATGTCATTTGTTTAGTCGGAATTTTATTTTTAGACATTAAAGATTTAAAAACTAAAAATTGAAGAGTTATGATAATTAAATATTGAAAATTTTTTAAAAAAGATTTATTGTTTATAATTACTATTTCTATCTCCAAATTTATTTACTAGTTAAAGATTTTTTTAAATTTATTTTATTATTTTCTTTTTTTTTTAATAATTGTTTAAATGTATTGTGTAAACATAAATATTATTATATAATAACCCATATTCTTTACTCAGTGTTCTTTTACCCTTCTTTTTCTATTTCTAGTTTCTTCTCTCTTATTTCTTCAAATACCAGTTTATAAGTGTAACATACATATAAATATGTTATATTTTTTTAACAGCATATAGTTATATACTATTAAAAGCATTATATTGTTTCTACAATGTCAGATGAGAGAAGGGGAAAATTGTTGTTTAATTAATTACTTTTACAAAATTATTATTACTGTTACATGTTATGATACTAATAAATATTACATAAATACATATACATACACGATACACAATGGCCCTTGTATATTATCTTTTTATACACAACACAATATTGTAAATATTGTATATAGCCATATTTATATATTTTCAGGTTGTTTTTTTATGGTGAGTTAGCCTATATGTTTATTTACTTTGTTTTTTAATTTTAAATAATCGTCTCATGTGAATGTTATTTTTTTTTTTAAATAATGTTATATTTTTAAAGGATCTGTCTCTTCTTACTTTAGATGTCTTTTTAGGGTTATTTTTTATATTAAGTACTTACTTCTTTTTTAGTATAAGTTGTTAGTTTAAGTTTTAACTGCAAATATATTTTAACTATTTAAATACAGTATATGGATTAAGAATATTATCATTCAAAAGAACTACATTAATAGGCAACTGAGCAGTTAAGTTCTTGACTGTCTACATAAAAAGAGATTGTCACAATTTTTTTCTCAGCAATAATTTTCTACAAATTTCCACTAGACAAAATTTAGTTAAATATATAATTTATTTCAATGTGTACTTTTAAATATAGATATACTTGCAGTTTCTATTTTAAATTATTTGTTTATGAATATTATGGGAAAATTTACCCATAAAATTCTGATCGTCAGAAAATGTTATTGCTCCTATTTTTCAGTGTAGAACTTCTACATTTATTTTCTTTGCAGTTATATTTTTTAATGACAGTACTTTGGTAGCAGTGTGTTAAAATATTTCCTTGTACTTAATATATTTAAACCAACTGTATTTACCTTTACAGCTCCACGACTCTGTTCTCCGATGACTATTTAAGATAACCAAATTCATAACCATTTCATTTCTGTATAATCTTTTATGAAGAATTTTCTTACAGTTATAAAGAAAAAGAAACTAATACATAAAAATGACAATAGAATATATGTGACAGAATAATAAAAGAGTATTTCCATAGGATTTTAAGAAAGATTTAATAACTAATTGTGACTAATTTCATATTATTTGGTCAAATTTCATTTTTTTATATTCTATCTAAAAACTAATGCCACTTGTCACATGTCATGTTTAATTATTGTATTTTATTAGTTAATTCCTACTGTGTGTTATTTTTAGTTATATGTAACAACTCAGTTTTCAGATAAAATTTATATTGTATAGCATTTTTTGTTTCAATATAATGTCATTAAATGACCTGTGAACCAACTACCACAGGTCAACTGAATTGATTGAAAACATGTAAAAAAATAATACAAATTTGAAATAACTTTTTTTTCAAATTCAGTCTGAATAATTATTATTGGTTATAACATAAATTACAGTTGCATAGAGAACAGTCCAATTGTATACTATTTCACACCACTCTATTAGATTCAGAAAGAAAGATTATAGGCTTCTTTGCCTTAGTTGTTAGTTTATTATTATTAATATTTATAAATATAGTATTTAAAAATATTGAATAGTATTACTGAACAATACACTTTACTGTAAGGTAAAAGTTATAAAAGCCTTACAGTATCTGAGTTAGTTTTCTATCTAAATCAAATTTCTTCAGAGAGTACTACAATATTTACCATGCCATTTGGAACACTCCATCAAACTGGTGTAATGATAATGACCCCATCTATCATCAGGAAGGTACAAGATTGCAATTTTATCATCATTGCAAAGTTCATTTCTAATCATATAAAAAAGTATAGCGTAGCTGTAATTGAGTACAGATCTATAGTTACTGGAGAGAGAATAAGTAAATAAATAAACACAACTCCAAGTGGCAGTCTTACAAAGAAACTTAATTTATAGAGAAATATTTCTAGCTCATATTTCAGTCAAGTTTTTATAATTTTCATCTTTAGGTCTTTTGTAATTGTTTTTAAAACTATTCATTAAGTTGAAACAACTTTTTTTATATGTATAGATAACTTACTGCTATATATAGTTAATTTAATAATTTTTAAGTCAGCTTTCTAAATTCTATAATGTAACAGACTATAAATGTAATTGCATTGAAATCAAACTTATTAATCAATTGATTAACAAATAAAAACATAAAAAAGAATTTTTATTTTTTTCTTTATTTAGCTATGCAGTAATGTTACTTAAATGTTTTCAAGTATATGATTAAACTGATTATTCATTTTTTTTTAGATTTCGATATGATGTATTGTTAATAAATAAATTTATATATCTATAAATTTTAATTTTTAATTGTGTATTGTTATTTTTTTTAATTATTTAAACATTTCATTTATTAAAAGTAGTTTTATAAAAGTAAAAAATAAAAAATTACTTTTATTAAGTGTATTTTCTTTAATAAATGTTTTTTTTATACATGTTAAAAAATTTTAATTTACTTTTCTAATTCTATTAACTGTTTTATATATTAATATCTCCATATTTTATTACATATATTTTATAAATGTAGCTTTTTTGTCCTAAACTTTGTTGTGCTTATGCATTTATGTGTCATTGTGATTTATTATTTTTGTGTAATTTAATATTTAAACTTTGTTTAGTATTAACTGGTTTTTTATTAAGGAAATAAATATTTAATTATATATATTTTAATTTAATTACTTACGTTTAATTAATACTTATTGTGTTACAGGATTGCAAGAACATTTTGTTTCAGTAACAGAGGTCATGGTCTTTATTTATGTTCCCCAACAGAAGTACAAAAGTTTAGTGTTTCAGCTGAATTTTGGTAAGGAAGAATTTTGTTATTAAGTAGTAGGCAATCTAATTCTGTAGTTAGTTCTTAGATAGTGTCACTGAAATGCTATCTTGAAATTTGAAAATAAATACAAAAAAGAATGAATAAATGAACTAATTTAACGATAAATGGAATTATTTTTATTTAATTAATACCAAAATTATAAATATAATCTAAACAAACTTAACCCAAGCAAGCCTAGGTTAAGTTTGTTTTACCTCCGGGACCACCATTAGGTATTGCTTCTGAGGATGAGATGAATGACAATTTTTGTAGTATGTGAAAATACCATGCCTGAACGGGACTCGAACCAGGGATCTCCGGATTAAAGGCTGAGATACTAGCACTCATGCCACGAAGGACAGCAAGATTAAACTTGGTTAGATTATATTTATAATTATAACATGAGCAAGGTTAATTTATTCTTAGATTAGTTCATTTATTCATTACTTTTTGTATTTATTTTCTTATTTCAATATAGTGCTTCAGTGGCATCCTCTAAGAACTTACTAACTACAGAGGTAGATTGCCTACTTGTATTTATTAGTTTCAAATTTTTAATCAATCATATACTTAGGGATAGAAAGAAATTCATAAAGAATCTTTGCAGAAGCACTTTATTACAATGAAACAAGAACAGAAGGGAAAATATAAAAATAAAGAATAAAATATTTTGAGATTTAGTATTACAAGAGTATGTTAGAAAGTTTGGTAAGTAGATAGAAGATGAAAATAAGCGATTTTAAGATAAACTGGGAAAGACAGAAATTTTTGTCCAAAAAAAGGGTAGAGGCTACATATTAACACCCCAAGATATGTTTACTTTTAAAAGCAAGAATACAGATAAATGCAGTAAAAAGAGACAAAGATTAAAATATATAATTGAGTTTGTAGGATGTAAGAGATATGTTGAAGCTAAGAGATTACCACAGAATGAAAAAAAAATGGAAAATGCATCAAATCAGTCAAGCAATTTGTTTAAAGATGATTAAAAAAATTTCAAAAATGCAAATTAAATTTAAAAAATAAAATAAAAAAATATATATATATAATTTTTATTATGAAAGTATATAAAAAATTATGACTCACTGAATAGAAGTTCTCTCCCCCATATAACAGTATCATCAGCCTAAGACCGAGTTTGTGTTTGAACTATATTTCTGTTTGAACACAGTTAAAAATATAGTATAAGCAATGTTTTGTTTAATGAAAAAATTTCATGTTTATTTTGTTATAAATAAAATATATTTTTTAATAAGGACTGATGATGTTATGTATCATTTGAAGGCATTTTTTTAAAAGATTAATTCATTTATATACTTCCATGATGTTTAAAAAACATTTTAGAAGAGTTATTTTTACATTTAAAGACCTTTCATACTCAGATCATGCCAAATAATGATAGAAGATGTCTTGGGGGTCAATAACTGTGACTGTACCCATTACCACATTCCCATTGTTTGCCAGTTATTTTTAATTTTTTTGCAGTGATGTTTTAAGAACCAAATCAATCACTAACCTCACCAATTCTTAAATAAGAATAGAGTCCGGTTTTTAATGCTGAAACATTTATCTTGCTGGTTTCATACATATTGGAGATGTGTGTAAATGGTGATGTCAATTATTTAATGAAGGAAGAACAGATTTTGCAAATAAAATACAACCTGGATACTCACTTGTTCAGCAATAATAACTTGTTAACTAAGGTTGATATCCATATTCATGAAATCAGATGATTTAATTACCACCATATACACCTCTCTCTGAAAAGAGAATCTATAACAACCTCCACAAAATAAGGGTTCCCACCAGGTGTATCTCCTAGACCTCAAAACTTCGAGAAGCAAAAAGCCTCCAACTTTTCTGCTTTGTATAAGTGATTCTATTAATAAAGTTTACAAAGCTTTTTCACTTATTTCATGATTTACAAAACAGTTAGTTTGATTCCCATGCAGAAAGATTAGTGCATGGTGGATTTTAAAGAATACTTATAGATAAACACAAAGTGAAAGAAATGGGAACAATCTTGTCATTTTTGGAACAGTACTACAATAATAATGATAAAATCTTAGAATATGTCTTAACAGGAGATAAGAATCAACATTCCTCTGCATTATACATCTGAAAATAAGTGGCACAGTTAAAATAGCATTATGCAGACTCTCCAAAAAGATTGAAAAAATAATTCCAACAAAATCAAACTTTTATTCATCTGTTGAATTAAATTCTTCTCTCTTCCCAGTGTCAGATTAACAAAGTTTATGCTGAATTTGATAGATTATAAAATGTATCTGATAATGTACATAAGTGGTAGGTCATTTATCTACAAAATCAAAAAATTATATTGTTTAACACATTTCTATTGAAAAAATCTAACATATGCTGAAGAGTAGATGAATATTTGCTGTCATTAATTATGAGTGTTATTAAACTCTGTATTAGATTAAATCAATTAAATAAAGATGTTCTGGGATATTTAAATTTATATTATAAGGCTAAAATTTTTTCTTTTTATTTTCAGTTCAAGCTTAGCTGAGATGGTAGGCGAATTGTTTTTACCGCATGATATGCCTGAACCACCAAAAGAAAGTTTCTTCAAAGGACTGTTCGGTGGAGGCTCCCGATCATTAGACAGAGAGGAACTATGTAAGTTTTTTTTTTTTTTTGTAATTTACTATTTTATACTTTTCCATTATATAGTTAGTTACAAAGGTAAATTAATTATAAGAAATTATTCTTACCAAACACACATGCGCACGCGCATACAAAACTATGATACATACATACAGAGAGAGAGAGAGGGGAAGAGTATATGTACAAGATGTCCTTTAATTCCTTACTAATTCTGTTTAAAATTTTGTACTTGTTAATTTAAAGTTTCTACGTTTTATATAAATTTGTTAAAAATAAGGCCATTAATTTTTTAAATTTGATAAAAACTATAAATCATATAATTTAAATGAGAACTAGTGCTGCATTATAGATCATTTTTAATGACTTCATAAGACCATAAAAATCACTGCTCTAATAACAGAATGAAACATATATGAAGGTAGTGAGTGAAACAAGCTGTAAAATCTTAAACTGTTATATAATTAGCTTTAACACCAAGTTTAAGAATTTATCGTGCTTTAATTTTAATATAAATTTAAATCGTCCAACAAACTTGATACAAGTCAGATATTGAAATCAAACTTGTGTAGTTATTTTCTGTCTTAACATTTTTTTTAATTATAACTTAACCATGCAGTCTTTCTCTCATTCCAGTTTAGTCTTTTCTTTAACAAAGCAACTCTGCCAGCAAAATATGAATTATAGCATTGCTTGGAATAACTATAATGTCAGAATGCAGGAATGCATTCCATTCTCTAACTTGGAGTTTTACATTTTTTAAACAAACTGATGTTTCACTAGCATGATTTTTAAATAGCATCATATTTAGAATAATTAATTAACTTTTACTTATCAAAGTTGTTTATTATTTTTTTAAAAATTGTGATTTTCTTTGCATTTTTACTTTTTAAAATAAATTAGATTCGAGCCTAGGAGACAGTAACTAGAGTGGTTACAATGCAGGTTAGAACTTGTCTAAACACATGCTAATTTGTAATCACCTGTGATGATTCGTTCTGTTATATTGCAAAATGCTCTCCTATTACTCTTAATACATTCTCACATTGCAAATATCATCATTGTTATAGACTTTACTTTTGTTTACCATTGGTACATAAATTTCCTATCTCAATAATTCATAGTAGAGAATACTTGACACTATACTTAAAACTTCTAAACAAAAAAATTAAGTTTAATTAATTACAAATAAATAAATTAAAAAAATTAAACTAAGTGCATGGTTTATTCTTAAATTATACAATACAGAAGCTTCATTTTATTTAAAAAATCAATAATTATTTTTTCATACTCCATTTCTAATAATTTCTGTTTTCATAAGATTAAAAAAAAACCTTTAAAACCCAGAAAAATATTACTATACAGTTTTTATACTCTTGCTAATATTTTAAAAGAAAAATATTTTTGAACTTTTACAAAACTATTATAATTACCACTGAAATGAATTTATTTTAATAATTACAGCTAAAAAATGATTTTGTGTCAATATTGATAATTTGGTGAGCAGAATCTTTAGACTTCATTCTGAAAATATCCTCAGTTTCATTCATGTTGTATATATAATATATATATATATAAAATTACAGTCTGCTGGAACACCCTACTCCATTTTGGAACCTGTATTTAAGAAATGCATTATCAAACTGGAGTGAATGTAGAATAAGTTCCTGCACTCTGAAATTTTTTTCTTAAGGTTCTGATGACCTTGTGTAAGGATTCATTCCTAAAATCAAGGCATGGTATGACTTCACTTAATTTTGTAATACGCATATATATATTTAATAATTTAAATGATTCACATTAAATGATTTAGTTTGTATTTCAGCTAGAATTGAAGAACTCCATTTTTTATTTTTAGGCCATTTACACTTTGTTGAGAGTTGAACAGAATACAACAAATTATAAACTGGATCATTCAAGTATAATATTTCATATATTTCACTCTTAAATATAAATATCTGTCTTCGATTTCAATTTGAAGGTACATTCTTTTAATACTGTTGTCTGGCCCCCCCCCCCCCACTAGTGTGTTCATTTCATTTAAGTTATTATTTAGTAATATAATACTTCTTCATAAGTTTCTTTAATTTCTAACTCAACACATTTTTTTTTCTTTTTCCTATCTTACTTATTTTGAAGTTTTTTGTGTTTTTTTTTAATTATAATTTTTTCCTCATGTTTTATATCTTTATTTCATTTTTAATAACTATATCTTCAATTTTCATTTTTATTTATTTTAAGAAAGCAAGTTATAAAAGTTCTGTACATTTTCAGTGTATTGTGTTATAGATAAATAGATCCTGTTTTCATTTGACATAATCTTTCCCTTCATTTTTTCTGTCTCCTTTGTAGAAACTATCAAAATTAAAAATATGGATCTCTAATGCAATGTGATGCAGTTTCTTATACAGACATGAAGTATATGAGGAATATATAATCCTTCCTAATAAAATGCAATTTATGATAAAAGCTGCCCAAAGTTCTTAAGAAAAAAAAATATTAACTTCTTTTTCATGATAACAGAGCTGCTCCAAATTTTTAATTTTTTATGGTATTCAAGATCAATATTATTAATCAGTTTAAGATGCATGTTCTATTTTTATGTTGAAATAATTATTTTTCATTCAACAAAAATAAAAAGTCTTAGAAATTGTTGAAATGAATGTGGTTCTACCATAATGAAAATACAAATCAGATTCTTTTCTATTTCAATGGTATCACACTGAGATTTGTAGTGTTCACTTACATTTTGTCATATTTTATAACTAACACGTGACCTAACTTTGTTAATAACAAATAGAAGAAAAGTTAAGATTAAATTTGATTTTTATCCTTACATTTTTATTTCTATAAGTTTAGAAAATGCTATACAGGAAAAATAAATCTTATTACTTATGTTAAATAATCAAATACTCACTTCTGGTAGCCAGAATTTTTTTATAGCTGTAGATAATTCATAGAGAGGTCTTTATTTATAATTTGACAATGTCACATGAATTCAGCAAAGTAACTTTTCACATGATGTTCCCTGATTTTTCTATTTTTTTTTTTTTTATTACACCATATTTTTGATGTGAGCACCCATATTAGGATCTACAAAACTGTAATTGTGATTCATTTTTAAATTAATAAATCTGGTGTCCTCTATTTCATTTGTGATATATCCACCTCAACAATTTGATAGTATGGTTGATCCTTCCTTTCAATTCTACTCAAACCAACTATACTGAATGAACATGAGTACTTTGTACATTATTCATTGCTCACATCATTAAATAGTTGGAGCCATTACAATAGAAAATTTGTTGGTTTATTATTTTATGACACCACTACAATAAGTTACTGAAATTGTTTCAATTTTTAATTTTTCAAAATCAAAAACTAATGAATTTCATCAGTCAAAACATCTAGTTTTAATACATTTAAAAAATAAAAATCTGGAGTGACAGTATTGTAAAGTATTAAAAATTATTCAATAATAATAATTTTCCTAACTAATATGCCATTTATATACCAAATGACTATTTCTATTAACTAATTCCTGGTTTCTTATACTAAATATGAATTTTCAGGATGTTATTTTACAGTGGAGAAAGAAAACTCTAAAAAAAAGTATCCAATCAAGAGTACGTGCAATAAAGAACACTCATTCAAACAATGTTTAAGTGATAGAAAAGCTTTCAAAATCAGATGCTCCCTGCACGTATATCTATGTGTGTGTGTGTGTGTGTTCATTTCCATGATTGAAGATGATTACTTTGTAAGTGATAAGTTTTGTGGTATAAAGTTGTGTTCATTTAAAGAAGACTATAATCAAAGTCTAGGAACTAAAAAAATGAGGCTTACCAATAGACCATCATGAACAAAGATGGGTTCCAGAAGAAATGCCTTTTCTCAACAGAGTATTGTTGTATTTTATATGCCAGATAAGAAAAATAATCACATATCATCTAAAAATGTTGTTTCCCTCTAATCAACCAGATCATTCCGTTGTACTAAATCATTCATATTTTGAAAATAAACATAAAATAAGTTAATATCTTTAATTGATGTAGTAACATAAATTTTTAATATTTAGAGTACAACATAATTATGTTCATATAGAACACTCAATATGTTTAAGCTTATGAAAACAGGCCACATTATGTTTCCACTGCCCTTTTTTATGAATTACCAACCCATTTAAAAGCTCTTTCCATTAATTTTTTTTAAATTAATCAAAGGATTTTTTACAGTATTTCAGCAGATTTTTTTTTATTGAGTTTACAAACAAAAAAAAAATTAAAAACTCTCAGTTTTTTATCCTCATTAATATATATAAATGACATGTACTAAGTTTCAATTAGCTCCATGAAAGTTATTCTATTTTGGATTTATTTTATTACTTTTACTAATTTCCTTTAATTATATATTTTTTGTTTTTGTGCAGTAAAACTTACTTAACCTGTTTCCTCTTTTTTAATTAATTTATTTTTTTATTTATTTTATATCTCATAAAAATCTTCTAATCAAGGTTTTCTTGCACTCCTCCTTGTTTATTTCTGGCAAATGATTAGGTAGTTTAGTTCCTTTTTATTATCCACATTCATCTTTGCTGACATGATTTATGTAATAATATTTACATTAGTTTACTGTAAATTAAATATCTGTTTATTTTTTGGAAAAAAAATTAATTGACGAATAAAATTTTCTTTACAGTTGGCAAATCTAGTGGCAGTGCATCACGAAGTGTAGCGAAACATATTCCTGGTCCGTCAGCAAATATCGAACAGTTAGGTCAGAGAGCTGTTACCGCATCTAATGAAGTAAGCCGAGCACATAAAATGATGATTGAAAGAGGAGAAAAACTTGGTGAACTTGAGGAAAGGACACAACGTATGATGACTGAAGCAGATCAGTTCTCATCATCTGCACACCAGTTAATGTGCAAATATAAAGACAAGAAGTGGTACCAACTGTGAACAAAATTATTTGCCTACCAATATTTTGCAGTTGCCTCAGTAATTTACAATAAACTTTTTTATGTGTTATTTCATTTTTTAAATGATTATTAATTTAAACATTGTTTTCAAAGAATATTTTGAAGTTCTTTTTTTTTTGTTATTTTGTCTGTAATCTTTATTTGTGAAGTAATTAATAAATAATTTATAACCTAAGATTGTACTGTAATATATGTATATAAATTTCAAGGATATTTGTTGTTATCAACGAGAAAGAAATATAGAAAAAAAATGACCATTATGTTCAAGTTTGAACTCTTCATTGCAATAGTAGCTGTTATAATGAATAAAAAGAAGAAATTACAACTACAGTGAATATTTTTATAAAAAAAAAATTAAAATGTTAAAATATAAAAAGAAGCCATAAACTTCAAAAATATGTTTTATAATAAATCAAAAGCAGTTCTTAGTTCAAATTAAAAATCAAAGATTTACTTTGTAAGATTTTTATTTAAGCAATTTTTTTTTTATTTTGGTGAAGAAATGATTAATTGAATTAGCATAATGTTCAACTAAAATTTGTTGTTAACCGAAATCATCAATTACATCTGATTTTAAATTAAAAATTTTACCCTATTTTTATTCTCTTTGTTTCACTGAAATAAGCATTTTATATAAAAAGGTATTTTTACTAATCAATTCATTGAAAGAACATAACCTTCCACAATAGATGCAACAAATATAGGTTATAAATTATTTTACAGTTTTCTAAGAGTACTTAAGAATATAATAAGTTTTCTTTTTTTTTTTTTACTTTAATTTGGATTGAATTTATGTTATATCAAGCACATCTTTATAAAATAAAATGAAATAATGAGATATTAGAAAATTCTTATTTAATTTCTCAATATATTAATAATAACAGGCTTATAATTATATTTTTTTCTTAAGCCACGAAAATATTTTTTTCTTATTTATCTTTTATTTATTTTTACCTTTTTAAATCTTTTTTAGTAATTTAAGATTTCTATGCAATACGTTTTATTACCTATTATTTTTTGTTTGTGCCATTAATAAATTTTTATTTTAACAGGTAATTTTTAGTTATAATTTATCGATATGATGATTTTTTTTTAATAAACTTTTTTTCTGTTTAACATGATAAATAACAATTGAAAATGAATGAGAAAGGAACATTTATACTTTAAACATTGTTTTTTATTCAGTTTTACTATATTTTAAATAATAAAATAATTTTATTGGAAGATCTTCTGATTTTTATTCCATTATACTACTCAGTAAATAATGTGTTTAATAAAGTAATAACAACTGTACAAATTTACTACAGACTTATATCTAGAGATTTCTGTTTATTTTTAATTTTTCAGCTGTTTTTTTTTTATTCTAATTTCAGTCACTGTACTTATGATAGTTAAATAATTTTGTTTTTATATGAATTTTAATTATAAATACTATTTTATGATATACTCTGTATCCACATTTTTATTTATAACTATTTAAATGATTTTTTTTTATTGTATCATTTTATTACTGCAGTTGTGCTTAACTCAAATTTAGGCAAATATTTTTATGAATAGATTCTGGGTATAATTCAGGCCTTAGTACACACACATTTTAAGTACATGCTTAAAATGCACATGCAATGTATGTGCTTTTCTCTTTTACCATCTTTATTTCTTAATATTTTTAACAATTAGTTAAAAAAAAACAGACCGATATTATTATTTTATAAAAACTTGGAATTATCAAGGTAAAATAATTATTTTTTAATATAAATTAATTTGATCTTTTTTCAATGAAATACAAACAAAGCTATGATTAGTGTTATATATAATAAAAAATAATTTGTAATAATAAACAGTTTAATTACTGATTTATAACTTTTTTGTGTTACATTTGCAGTTTGGTGAATACAAAAAGATGATTATATGCCCCTTCCCTTCAAGTACAGAAACCCTTCGGGTTTTGAAACTTTTGAACATGACAGAAAGGTTTTTTTAATGGAAGCACTTGCTTTTAATTTCCTTAATTTAAGTAATTAAAACTTTAATTATATTTCTACTGAGTTCTTGGTCGTAAAAAATAATACTAATGTTTAAAAATGTTAATTTTTTTCTAAATTCAGAAAAATTCAAATATAAGAAAAAATTTAGAAATTAAGATATGATTGCATGAAGTGTTTTATAAATCATCTCCCATTTATCTCAGTACTAAACAACATTAGTGCAGTTGCGCCTTGATTTTGTGGTTGAACTAGTTGTTTAATGACTTATGTCCAAAGCAGTTAATATAAAGAAGATAAAACAATGTAATTTTTATTCATCTTCATATGATTTGATAGGTGTTCAATTTAGGGCTCTTGAGAAGAAACGTTATTCAGTCTCTGATTATGTCTGCTTAATTGTGTATTTTCTCAATTACTTCCCTGCAGTATATTTAGGACATGACTTTTGATAAAATACACACATAAAATCTGTTTATTTCTAGGAAAATTGATTCAAGAATTCTTATTCCTATTCATTACAAACATAAGTTCTATATGTTTAGGGGAATCTTATGGTTTGATTGCTCATCTTATCTGAATTTTCAAACATACATATACAAATGGTAGCAGATACCTTTTTGAGGAAACTGTTTGGAATAACTAATTCCAGTTTCCACTGAGAAATTAATTTATTGAAATTCTAACTTCAAAAAGCATTTTTTTTTTTTTTTTGGTATTGTTAAAAAATGGTTTTGTTCAGCCTATAGATTTTTTTTTCTCCGTATTTAAGAAATAGTATGACAGATAGTTTTAGTAGCAAGTATATCTTGACCTGGGTAAATTTTTCAAAAATAGAATGAATAGATATACTCTTGATTTCACTTCTAAATAACACAACATGCTATACTTTCTGTAGTTGACCTATATCATTCTAGATGGCAGAATCGTCAGGTTGGTTGCAAGTTTCAATCTCTAGTTCTTCCCTTGCTCTTGTAGAAACAAAATTCATATCCCCCTAAAATTGGATCCTTAAAAAACTTACGTATTTTTGTAGTTCTACAGTTAATATATATTTTTTAATTCCTGATTTCTCATAATTTTTTAATGATTACCAGAACACATGCACCTGCGTGACCACAAACACACACACATATACATATATTAATTTCTGTTTATTCTACTTGTATCATGATAACAAAATAGAATTTTAGTTAAATTGGTTAGTTTTTTTTTTTTTAATGGAATGTTTAAATGATATCAGATTAATTAATCTTCAGAATAAACCATACTCTCATAAAAACCAGTGACCTCATTTATTGCATTGTTTATGATTAATGACATTTTCATATTAAATACAAATTAATTTTAAAGTATAGAATTTGATGCGTGCACAATAATAATTAAAACTTCTAACAATACATTTTCTACTGATTAACTTGTTATAATTTATTTAATGTTTGTATATTTAAATAAATAGTAATTATTATGTGTTAGTCATCCAGATAATAAATAGTAACAATAATGAAATTCTATCAAGAAAGAATGAGGTCATTTTTCATTAATAACAAGAGGAAATATTTGAAAAAAGAAATATAATCAATTTTGATGTAGAACTGATTGTAAAGATCAAATACATTGTGTAATACATTTCCATCTTACTTGTTAAGACATTTAAAATAGTCTTACATTATTGAATTATGATATACTAATACATCTGTTCTGGCTAATATGAAATTTTTTTTCTAAAACATTAAAAAATTTTATGTCTAAAAACTTTTCAACACGTTTTGATGTCAAAGAAAAATGAAGTCTTATAAAACCTTATTTGTCAAAAGTTAACTTTTGACATATGAAATAAATCATCTCTCTCCTAAGTATCCTTTTTGAGCAGGACAACAGAATAATTTTAAACATAAAATATCAATAGTTAGTTTTTTAACCAGTAAATGTTAATAAATTTCAGTCTATTTTTATTATTTGAATCAAATGTAACCATTCTGTGACTTTTACATACTTCACAGGATAATAGAATGTGATTTATATTCTAAAATACACATAAATGGAATATTAAAAAATCAAAAATAGGAATAATTGTTTGTATTATTTATTATTATTTTAATTTATGAAAATTATATACAAGTATAGTTTACTCATGTACCATGATATTAAATCAAAATATTATTTAAATAATTATGAACTGATATTTATTTATTTATTTTTACTTTATATTGTAGATAAAATTTTTACAATTGAAGGCTGTGAAATACTTCCCTTAATTAAAAAAAAAAAAAAAAGAAGTTATTTTGAATACAGTAATATTTCATATATATATGTATATTTATAAAGTTGTGCTTGGATTTATTAATTTTTTTTTTAATACTTTCCTTTGGAGAGGTATTTAAATTGCATTAAGAATACATAAATTTGGTAGGAATTTAACATGAGAAAAAAATAACAAAAACACAAAAAAAAAATTATAATTATAAATAAAAATAAAAAAATCCTGTACAAATCATGAATGTATATTAATTATAATACTTATAATGATAATAGGTATAATGTAAAATGTTTTTGTTACAAAACTATTTAATACTTTTTATATAGTCTGTACTTTTGGTAGAAGAATATAGTTAATTATAAGATATTTTAATGTAAATATTTCATTTAGAAAATAATGTAGTTTGTATTATTATTATATGTATGATTATTATTATTATTATTATTGCAACATTATAATCCTTGAAGAAGTATGATATTTTATTTATATATATATATATAAAACACATTAATTTAATGTAAAAGCTAATTTACATAATGTAGGGAAATTAATATGTTACTATATTAAATATTCTAATTTAATTTATAAAAGTTAAAATATACATATATATATATATATATAATTGTTGAAAATTTATTTAATAATGTGAAAATATTGATTGTTTGTATTTCTAATCTAACAATAAAAATTGCTTATCAATTATTATTATTTTTAAATAAAATAATAAATTATTGTTTCTGCTGTATAATATTATTAATCTGTATTTTACATACATATGTGTATCATTAATGTAATTACAGTTATGTTACAATATATCATTATTTACAAAAACGAGTAATCTTTATAAGAAGTAATTCCGGTATAAAGATATACAGATATATCATAAAAATGTTAAAAGAAATAGTTTTTTCTTTGTTTTGGATTATTATTTATTTTTTAATTAACTATGGAAATTTATGAACGTTAAAAATATATCATTTTATTTTATATCACTTATAAACTAACAGTATTTGCTAAACAATTTCATTAAAAGTAGATTACTTAAAAAACAAAAAAAAATAGCTGTTTTTTAAGATTAGTTTTAGGTTAGCAGCAAATAACTTTTTATTCATAGCATTTTAAAAAACAAAGTTTACTGTACAACTTGTAGATATTGTCAAATCATTCAATAATCTTTGGCAAGAATTGATAGTAATAATTTTGTTTATTATATTTTCTCATGATAAAAAAAAGAAGAAAAACTTTAATCTTTATTTTATATTAAATAACTATAAATAGAAACATAAGCAATGTATTTCTAAAAATATTAAAAATTATTAACAATTTGTTTTCAAATTTATGTGGAATGTGGTACTTCCAGAAGGTTTTTTAGAGTTAATTATTCAGCACCTTCCTTTCCATAATATGTTTATAAAATTCATGAATTCATCCACTGGATTGATTCCAGTCTCTATAGCAGAGTAGAAGTGTCTTTACCTTTCATCTAGAATGTTCCATGTTGAAATCTCAGACTTGTCATTTTTTACATTTAACATTTTATGTTAAAAAAACTCGCATACTTCCATACTTATTCTTATGATTGTATTTTTTTTTTTTTTTTTTTTTTTAATAATTAGTAACACAGTTCACCATGTTTAATCTATAATTTATTTTAAATTATTTTTTTTACATTGAATTGTTTTTTAATTATGATTTACAGTTTTTTATATGAATGTAAACCTTTCATATACACAACTAGTTTTAATTTCAATTTTTGGTTTATGGTGAAACTGCAGTCTTTATTTGTTGTTCAATCAGAAAATAAATGTGCCATTTATATTTTTTTAGTAGCCATGGACAGGAACTGCAGTTCATTAATTTTACTTTGTAGTACTTAAAAAATGAAATGATATTAAAACTATTAGTCTTTGAATCTTTTAATATCTTCCTAACATCTGTGAAGTCCTTATGTCACCTGCTGAATTTCTCACATAGTGAAAAGAAATAGACAATTTTATAATGTGTTCTTAAATTTACTCTTTAGTATCATTTTATATTTTTATTGTCAAATAATCATTGTCATCAGTGGTCACATAATGTTAATGATAAAATATTAATAGATATAAAAAAATGGTTTCAAAACATTATTAAACATATATTTATAGAGGGATTAAAATAAATATAAAATACAAACAGTAGTTGTTCTTTCAGATAGTCCCAAGAAAGCCAACTTTATCTGGCTTTCTTAGGACTACCTAAAAACATCTAAATTTCCAATCCGCATTGCTCTCTACAACTTCCTTATGCATGGCTCTTACTTGGGTTTGACAAATAAAACTTACAACAAGAAAAATAAAGATAGTACATACATTAAACCAGTTAAGAGATAACCCTGCCTATGAACAAAATTTAAATGAGGGTGTAACCATTTAATATTTTCATTATTGAAAACTTTCAGAAAAGAATTTTTAATAAATTTAAAATTTAGAAAGGCTGTTGATGTTGGTTTTTTTGACATTTATCAATAGTAATACAGAAACTTCAAATACAGTGTTAAATGACTGAAGTTTTAATACTTTAGTTGTTCTTAAGGTGATGATTTCTGTTAAAATCTCTTGAAATTTCAATTTCCAGTATTTTGTGTTTATTCTAAAAACCCTGCTAAAAATCTTCATTTTTTAGTTTTTTTAAGTATACTGTTTATTTATTATTTTCCTTTTGTTTTATACAATCCACCAGGTTGGTTTAGGGGCAAAATTGTTGAAAATTAGCTATTCAACAGCTGATTTTTAAGATCAAAGGTTCTGAGGTTCAAATTCTGGTAAAGGTAAGTTACTCTTATATATGGATTTGAATACTAGACAGCGGATACTAATATACTTTGGAGGTTAGAGTTCAATTAACCACACATTTCAGGATTGGACGGCCTGAGTTTGTACAAGACTATAACTCATTTACATACATCCTCATTTCATTGACTTGATGGTTGCTTTTTGTTTACAAGTTGGAACAGATTGTAATGTATACATTAGGAATAAAAAATATAAATTGTTTTAATATTATTTTTTTTTTTAACAATCGAAATGGCCATCTAGATTAAAATTTTTATTAAAAACTTTATAAATGGTTTGTAAGTGTAATCTTGTTTTACAATTTATTTCAACAACTGTGTGGCATAGGTCTATTTGTAACCATTGTATTATATTTTAATTAAAGAAATATTATTACTTCTTTTTTATTTAAAAGAAAATTACTTTTTTACCCAAAGTAGGAGTTTTATCCAGACACCTTTTTTTTTTTAAATCTTGCACTTATTTTAAGTACATTCCAAGCTTCTGTCAATACGTAAGTTAAATTACACAAAATTAAAAGATATTTCTTTATGGAAGAAAATAATATTAAACTAAAAAAAGAATACTGGGTATAATATTTTCAAGATGATTTTATTCACTACGGTTCGAACTTGATTATTATCCACCGATTAAATTAACCAGCTGTTTTGTGCAAAAGTACTTAAATGTATGTTCTACAAAGGGCTATTTTACTTTAAAAATTCATTATAATTAATTACTTAGATGTATTTATATTATATTTATCTTATAAAAATTATTTCATACTTTATCACAGTTGTGATTATAGATATTAACACTTGTAAATGAATGTTAATATTTATTTATTTATATATATTTTTTTTTATGATTTTATTAAAAGTAAATGAATAATTGTTTAATATTATTTTTAATTGATTTTGTTATTATAATGATTCATTATTGAGGCTACCTATGCTTTTCATGCATAGTATTTTATTACATGTATTTATTATTGAAGCTTCTCTTATATTTATATAAATTAACAAAACTAAAATGTGAATTTCTTTTGTATTTGTTGCATGTACAATAAAATATATATTTAAATATCATTAGTTTATTTTCATTGAATTTTTAAAAACTCCTATTCTAAATTTTTATCCAAATTTAATTTTTAAAGCACAATAGTTAAACATTTCATTGAATAAACTAATGGGAACTGAAAGCTTTCTTTCTCAATTTTTAAGTATAATGAGAATCAGTTCATTACTCAGTTCTATTGTATGCTAGAGAAGGCTTATTTAACTTCAATAATTTTTTAATGGTATTTAGACTCTACTGCCATAAGGGTTCTGTAAATCAGTCCTAAATTATATCATTTTACAAAAAAAAAATTTAAAGTTAGGTAAGATATTATAATTATTCACAAGCTGTGCACACAAGTTTGTGATATATGGTGGTGGTATATGACTCTTGGAATAAGTGAATGCTGAAGTTTTCTTTTTCACAAGATTGAGGCATATTACCTCCTCTCTCACACACAATCAGACTTGATTATTTATTTACAAAATTAAATATAGGTTTGTTTTCAGTTTTAATGTATGTAATAAAAACAAAAAAAAATGTTATTCTTTAAAAATTCAAGATTATCTCAGAATGGACAAAATTATTTCAATTAATATTTTAAATTTATATTTATGAATTAATATAAATTTTTTTTTAATTCTGTAAAAAGATATCAAAACACTAATATACTAGTTTTATTTATAAATTCTCTAAAACTTCCCCTCTAAACTTAATTGCTTAAAACTTATTTTTACATTCCTCTGCAACACATATTACTGATAGGATGAATTTCTCATGTTATTCAACCTAGTCATTACACTGGTGTTATGGGAGGTAACCAAGACACAATGTAAGTAATTTAATTAGTGCTATAACAAACTTTAAACACATAAACTCAATTTATTTCTAATACAAATACAAAAATGTTAAATTGTTTTTGAGTTTCTGATGGCAAAATTATTCTGTTTTCCTTTTCTTACTTATAAATTTAATAATTTTGATGAATTTTCAAATTAATCCAGTTATAAAAATGATAGTCACAATTATAATACAATATGTTTAACTGATATTCATAAAAGTTATGTCAGGTTTTATTCAGTTATCAGTTTAAAAATGTGTACTGATTTTATGCTATTTTCTGTTTATCTCTCTACTATGGTAATCTTTTGTTCTAAAAAAAAAAATAAAATAAAAAATACTACATCCTGTATCTTCAATTTTCTGTTTCACAGATTCAATATTTGCCTTTCTTTAAACTTTTTACCATCCTCATAACCCTCTGATACTAAACTAAAATTTGATTTCTTAATCTTTGCCCACCAGTCTCTTCAAGTTTCTTTATACAAGTTTCTGCCAAAAATTTCTCTCCTCTCGATTTATTTTAAAATTTTTTATTTCAAAATTTTATTGATCCACCTGTACATCAACATTGTCGTGAAACACCTAATTTAAACACCTAGTTTTTTTTTTTTTTTTTAATTTTCTTACTTCTTACCGTCCATATTTCCCTGCCATTAAGTATTGTACTCCACATAGATATTTTCTTAGAAAAGTGTTTCCTTTATAGTAATACTATATAAATAGCAAAATTTATTCTCTTCATGTATTTTGTTCCACAATCTGAGCATTCAATTCCTTAATATTCTCCTTTTGTCATATTTTATTATCTCTCTTTTACTCCGACTGTATTCAAACTGAATTATCTCCCAGTAATAAATTTGTTGTTCATTATTTATTTTAATTCTGTTTGATTTCTACAAAATAAACAATATTGTCAGTAAATCTTAACTTTTTACATTTTTCTCCTTGGATAGTTACTTCACACTCAACTGTCTCCTATTCATGGATTACTTCTATATACAATTCATAAAGCCAGGAGCAGAATTTATGGCATCAGAGCTTGCCTTTCTCCATCTGCTACTGTTATCTGTTTCTTATACAGACTATAAACAACTCTTTTTCTGTATGCTAAAATATATACATTAATTTAATAGTCATATGTATGTGCCTTAATTTTAATTAGGTTTGTCTTTTACAGACACAGTTCATTCGAGTTTCATTAATCTGTTGTGAACATAAATAAAATGGTTTACTGTAAAATTTATATTTAAACTGTTCATCAGTGTTTATCATTCATGAACTGCTTTTAATGAATTAATTGTAATAGTTATGATCTGCCTATAACTGTACTAATTGAATATATATGTAAATTGTAATTTTAATGTTTATTTTACATCCATAAAATTACTTTATTTTACATTTCAGAATTCATAAAAATGTAGATCTGATGAGGCATGCAGTCTAACTTTCTTGATTGCTTTGTATTTATATATTGCATGATCGTAAACCAAAAAGAAATTTTAAATATACTTTAATTTACTCTAAAAATATACCACAGCAATACGAAATATATCTTTTTCTTATAGTTAATAAACATAACACAATATATTGTTTGACATACAACATATTTATTCTTACAAACAATTTAAATACCTGGACTCTCTTGAAATACCTTCATATTTAATCCAGTTTACCTCTGTTTATCCCAAATTTCTTTCATTTAACAATTAATAATATCAAAATTAAAGTACTGAAGATGTGCAAAAGCAAAAATACAGTACCAATACTATAACACCATGGTTGTTGAGTTTTGTTTTAAGCAAATAATAATGCAGTACAACAGACTTATTAAACCAAACTTAGTCAAAACTCATCTGGGGCAGTCAAATTATTTCTAAAATAGTTTTAATAATTTCAGGGAAAATGAATAATTTCAGGGAAAGAATATAATGTCTGAATAACAGAAATGTTGAAGTGTCTATTGTGTGTGTATATTATAGATTCTATTTAATTATTAAAAGCTATTGTTCTGGTATGTTATTATACACTATCAAATAATAAACAACATATAAACAATTGCTATATTTTTAGGTCCATATACCATTGCTGTATTTAGGACCTATTAATTTATAATGAAAATAAACAAATTAGTTTTGTTTTTAAATTTCATTTAAATGGTAAAAAAAAAGAAGAAAATTTAAATACATAGGTCAATATGTATGTTCTCAACCTGTAAATAAAAAGTAGGATAATAAAGATAACTTCTGATTAATTTAGACCTTTCCTAGTCTAGACCATTGCTGACTTGTTAAGTCTGAATTATTAAGTTTTTTCTTGTATTACAGTCTTACTTATACTTATCATCTAACATTAAAAAAAAAATTATAAAAATTTACAGTTACGTAATTGCTACAATTTTTTTCATTTACTACGCAGATCATACAATTTTTCTATATATCTTACAAGATATAAACTGCACATAAATGAATTTCTCAGTAAGTTGATATGCCCTGTTTTAATTTAAATTAACATATGCTTGTATTTCAAAATTTTGCTCTTTGTATGACAGTCCTGAAAATAAAGTTGTTGTTATTAAAGAATACATAAGATCTTGCCTATCCAGTAATTTAATTCTCCAATTTTTATAAACTGTACTTCAAAATATTTTTAGACTTATATTAATTTATAAGTTATTCTTGCATTATTCATAAGTTTATAAGTAAGTATAAGGTTAAGTCACCTTTCTTACAAGATTTAGCTGCATTTTTGAATTATTAGTTTTATTTATATTCATTTCTTGGGTTTCATTTTGAAAGTTTCAAATGTAATTAAATAAAATTTCTGTAGAGAAAAATTTTCATGTTTTTGCTAATTTTTGAAAGCTTCTATTTTGGGTGTAGGCTGTTTGCAAACTCTACCAATTACCTGCAATGTGTAATATTATAATGTGTCATTACTCAAGATTTGTTCATCAAATCTCTTGGAGCAGAAACCTCATATAAGCAGAATATCATTCATATATATTTTTTTAATAAAAATGATAATGCAAATTATAAGTATTACATTTTGTGTTCAAAAATAAATAATCAATTATTCTGAATAAATATTTGCTGTTAATCTGGGATTTATATTTACTAATAAAATAAATTTAATAGCAAAAAATATTTGTTAATTTAAAATAAATATTTTTTTTTTATTACTTTTTTAATTAAAATAAAACTTTCTCTATTTCATTTATGTTGAACTAAACCATTTTTTTTTTTTTTTTTTTGAAGAAATGTTATATTACATATTTTGCTGGCAAAATATGTAATTATTTGGAGTTCAGTGAAACTATTATTATCAATTTAATCATAAATCAAATAGCATAAACAATTTTTTATTATAAAACTTTAGTCATGTTGAACATGTATTTTCCAAGATCTTCAAGAACTATCTTTATTTAAACATCTATCAATTATTAATACTTTTTTTTCATTTAAAGAAATATTATATTTTTCCAAGTAAATTTAACAACACGCTGTATTAAACTATGTGTATGAATAAATTTTTAAAATGTTACCTATGTATTTATGTACTTTTTTAGTTTTTTAGAAATATGTAAGTACGATAATATAAATAATAATAATAATAATAACAAATAGATTGTGATGTACATTAATTACTGGAATTATAGATAATAAATATTATACTTGATTGATTGATGTACTTAATTAAATGATGGGATGGTATATTATTCTGTAAATAATATGAGATACTTGTTTGACAGACATATTAATTAGGAGGGGCAGCTTATTTTAGTTAATTATGCAGAGCTATATATATATATATATAT
>JAAAKQ030083216.1:0-22269 GCA_010016005.3 Zanna intricata | reverse complement strand
TATATATATATATATATATGGTAATATTATAATTGTGATATTCTTATCTGCCCATTCTACGCAACTGTTGAAATAAATATTATATAGTAAAACATATGAGACCTGAAATTTTGTTAAATGTAGGTAATTTAATGTAAGGAACTTGATTAAAAAATGTTTGTTAAACAAATTGTTTGTTGTATGGTCAGTGGTAATTGTTGTATAAAAATGTTTAATGTTATTATAGCTGCAGTTTATAAATTAAAATATATGTATTAACACATTTTAAAAGTAAGATGGTAGGTGTATATAATAAAATACATAATTGTCCATATTGTTTCTTTTTTTACTTCTATGTTCCGAAGGAAACAGAAGTTTTACAAGAATGTAAGAATTTGAAGCTAATAGTACTCCTTACAATTTATGACTCAAATTGTGAAAATTCAAAACTTTTGAAAGCAAAATAATCCACGAAATGAAACTTCGTTTATTTACTGGTTTTTAATATTCCATAAAGCTTTTTAACAAACTAAAAAGTTTTATAAAAAGTAAATAATGTTTTATGTATTGAAGGAAACAACGTTACAACGCTATGAACTCTATGAACAATCAACACTTAATTTTTGGTATATTCTTAGGCTGGATGCCAGACAGTTGAAGAATATCTGGATTTTCTAGATGATGCCTTTCTTAGTCATTTTGTAAGTTTATACACAGGAAATTTCTACCACAATGAGGCTATATGAATCTCTGCACTATGATAATAACTGGAAAAGAATTTTGACATCCTTTGACACTTTAGCATACAATGTAACATCAGGGTAATTTATATTACTTTGAAGAAATTATAGAATTATACATTATTCTTACCTCCGAGCTTACATATTTATGTTACTTCACTATCTACCAGAGTCTTTTAAAACTTAATGTCTTCTAATATATCACTTTCTCTTTATCACTAACTGCATTTTTCTATAAAATCTTGAGAGCTGCAACTCTTGGTGCCATACATTTGCCTCCTATTTCTTATTCTGGATCAGTATACTTAATAGAATTCTTTTCTTTGTTTTTTTTTTTTTTACCTTTTTAACTTATTTTTAAGATAATAAATTAATTTATATATAACTAATATAAAAAAACTTTTAAAGAAATGTCACTTTAGTAGGACAAATGTAATGGAATTTATTTGAGCATCAAACTTTTAGAAAAAATATATTGTTTGACTGTGATACTGTGGTACTTATCACTGATACTCTTGTTTTCACATTTCATTTGGGTTACCATAATATTCACACTCGATTTGCATAGCAACTCTTATCATAAAGATGTAGGGATTATTGGGATTACCAGTTTATGTAAAGTGCATAAGTAATCTACAAATAAATTATTAACTATAATAAAATTAAAGTTTCCAGATTATAAAGAGCTGTTTATCAAATAATTAAAACAACAAAATATTCAACTAATTGGAAATTTAAAATATTAATTATCAGTTGCTCAAACTTAATTTTTTTTTCTGGAAAAAAATTTGTTTTTATTTTTAACCAGATGACTTAATAAATCCTATTATTTTTATTTTTAAATTCGGAACATGGAAGTTGCACACAGGGTTGTTCTGTGTTAGTATTCTTTTTGTTAAATAAATGTAATCAAAATGAAATAAGTAATAGCTTAGTTTTTTCTTTTTGTGATTGTTAAAAAAAAATAATTGTCGTGTTCATTTATTTTTAAATGTATGCGTACAATAAAATTTGTTGTCAATGATGTTATTAAATTTGTAGTAACAATACAAATCCTTTGTAATTACAATGTTATATTTATATATTGATAAATTAATATTGTAAATAGTTGGTGTTATTCTTATTACTACTACTAATTCTATTATTAGTTAATTTTTATTTAAAATTTATTTCAAAATCAAATTCATGTTAATATAGTTTTACAAAAAAAATTTATCAATGTTCCTTTTCTTAATTAGTTTTTAAACTTTCAAAAAGTAATGCAAACATATGAGGTGAATTTATTTGATATTTTAATAAACAGAGAAGTTTTTTCCAGCAGATAAATTTTTTATATAGGAAAATATAAAAAAAGTATAATTTGTTAAGCAAACGTTATGTTTTTTTTTTTTTTCATATTGTAATGATATTAAAATCAAATATAATTTAATAACAGTAATTTAACTTAAAAACTTTTAAAGATACAGCACAAGCATACAAATATTTTATTTTATTACTAACAACAGCTAAGTTGAATTAAACCAGATCAAACATTTTAAATAAAAGATTCAACTGTTCTATACCAAATTGCTAATATATTTATAGTGTCATTCACCATCAGGAAAGTTTTAGTTTTAAATACCAATCATGGAATTTTTCACACAATACAAAAATTAATTTCTCATTTATAAAATTAGATATTTGTTAATATTTTTAGAAAAATTGTTTTTACACATTGCATGTACAATATGTAAATTTAGTATTCCTTTATCTTATTCATATGCAAAGTGAAAAGAAAAAATATGAAGATATCTATCTCTTTTTTTTTCTTTCTATCTATCAATCTATCTGTATGTATCTTCTTGCTTATGATGAGCATCCTGATCCCAAGTTGCTTCTCATAGTCATCCGTCTGTCCTTAATCAAGAACACCTTTTTTCCAACATTCTCACTCAGGGCTTATCACTAAGTTAAATCTGTAAATTTGTTTGATCTGTCTAACTCCAAATCCCTTTCACTCGCTCTTCACATTGATGTTTTCAAAGTTGTCTGTATTCCTTTTCACAGTACGCCTAGAGATCTTGGAGAATTTTTTATTTACTCATAGAGAAAGGTATTCAGAACCACCCACTTGAACAATATGAAAGTGTTCATTTTAGAATGTGACATCGACATTCTATAAGAAATACCAATCTTTTGTCACATAATAAACATAATTTGAAGCGTCTTGTTAGATTCATGTATTTTGTAGCTGTCTATCACATTGTAACATGAATACTATATAAAATTTTAACAATTACAACTTAATTAGCTATATTATAATGTGGTGAATCATCATAAAGAAAGTGTTTAACTTATTTAACACTTAAATAAGTTAGTCTTAACTAACAATAATCCATTACAGACAATACTTTCCTGCTTTTGTTATTATGTTACCGTCTCTAGATCACCATGAAACATAAACTACAAACAGTG
Source organism: Zanna intricata (assembly GCA_010016005.3). Taxonomy (NCBI): domain Eukaryota; kingdom Metazoa; phylum Arthropoda; class Insecta; order Hemiptera; family Fulgoridae; genus Zanna; species Zanna intricata. The sequence continues at coordinate 19,096 of JAAAKQ030083216.1, read as the reverse complement.
GTTTAGGGGTAGTATAAACAGCAGTCTCAGTTGCCATCATGGTAAATACCTGTTTTAAATATTTGTTCTGTTTTGTTGCAGTTTCAAAAACAGAAAGTTCAGTGAATATTTTTGAGAATATCCTAAAATTCTTATCTAATTCTAAGTATTTAAACATTTCATATTTGTGCAGATTGATTTTTCCTTCTTCTTCTTCTTCTATATATTTTTTTCATTAAACCAACAGAAGAAAATTTTTATAAAATCTGTTCACTATTATTAACCTTCTGGGTTATGAATTAATAGAATCATAGAAATACATGTGGCTGACATTTAGCATCTTATTAATTAAAAATGTTTTTTAATCCATTACAAGTTTGTCTTAGCTTAAATAAAACCTGTATAAAAATTTGTTTCATTTTATAACATTCCATAACATCTATAGTGAACTCTTTCATAAACAAATTTTTTCTGCTTTTTCTGTTCGCAAAAACAAGTAGCATTTTGAACTTACCGTATATTTCATAGGCATCCAATTGCTGTTATTTTCTTTTCTAGTCTTCAAACCCCAAATCTTCTACAAACTTTAAACTTAAATACTACAATGAAATAAATCTTGCCACTTTATTCTTTGCAGTTATCTTTGTACTTGGTTTTGTTTTCTTACATAATTGTTCTGAGAGGAAATTTTCTGCTTATTTTTAACTATAAACATCCAGTTCCTAGTCTAGCCACTGGGCTGGTCTAATGGTTAACACAACATCCCAAATCAGGTGATTTCAAAGTTGAGAGTTCTATGGTTCAAATCCTAGTAAAGTTAGTTAATTTTATATGGATTTGAATACCAGATCGTGGATACCGGTTTTCTTTGGTGATTGAGTTTCGATTAATCACACTTTTCAGGTGTGGTACACCTGAGATTGTACAAGACTAAACTTCATTCACATTCATACATATCATCCTCATTCATCCTATGAAGTAATACCTTACGGCAGTTCTAGAGGCTAAACAGAAAAAGAGATTTTCTAGTCAAGGCTGAAAAGCTTGATATAAGGAATTCCTCACCATTCTATCCATCCCTTTAAATATATGTATTTAAACACATCCTCTTGAAAGTTTATGCAACTTTCATCTGTAAAAAATTATAGGCAGTAAGATTTTATTGAACTGAACTGCTAACAACATAAAAAAAATATAACTGTCTTTAACAAAACTTTGTAGCAGGTATATATTTTCTTCAATATCAAAGAAAAAAATAACTTGGAGCTAAATGTACTCATGTTAGTACATTATATTTCATACAAATTTTAATTCATATGAAATATAATACACATACTGCAATTACTGAAGTTGCAGGTATTTTGAAATGTGTAAGGAATTAAACCAAACCAAAACACTGACTAGATAAAAAAAAATTATAATTTATTATTTGATATTTAGTTTTACATTTAATTTATTCCAAATTACACATGTATAGATTTAAATCTTACATAATCATTATTTTATGTACCTCAATATGAATTGTTCTTCTTTCTTTAGGATAATGAATATTATATGTGTATCTAGTCAGAGCAAGGGAATAACGTACAACTATATGATTTACATTGCAAAAGAAAAGAAAAATGATACAAATAATGAAATAGGTTATGTACTGATGGTACATTAAAATAGTTATTTTGAAATATAATTTGAAACATTTTTTTAAATTTTATTAGCAGGTTGAGATTGCTTTTACAAAAAGGAAATTTTATTAAAAATTTATGACTCACTTTCATCCAATTTGTAGACAAATTACAACACTCGAATGTTTTTAATTATGGTTCAACATAAGTAACACGTACATTTTAAGAGTAAAATAGTTATATGTATATATATATTTGGTTACGAGTATTCTAAAAAAATATTTATTAGTACATAAGTACTTAGTTAAGCAATCTGAAAACGCAGAAAATATAAACAGTGAAAAATAGGTTAATCTTGTAATAAATTTAACTATCAACTTATTATATATTTGCAGTTAGTATTATTTTTAAATAAATGATTATAAAAATAAAATATGAAAAATAAATTACTTTTTCAGAGAAAAGGAACATGAGATTAAAAAACAAAATCTAAAATCAATATTTTTAACTACTTATATATAAATCAAAAAAGTTTTAAATTATAAAATTTTTATTCAGTGAAGTTACATACACAAAATTTTTAAATGCTAATAAAAATGTATTATTACTTTTTATTAAATTTTTAAATATTTTATTTATTTATTTTTTAATACATTTATTAACATAATGTTATAAAAAAAGAAGACAATAATTGGTTTAATTATTGGTATATGATTTTTTAGAAAAAAAATTTGTCAAATGTTAAATAGAAAGTGTTAAAAAATTAATGATAATAATTTTAATAAAAAAAGAAATGAGGAATATTTTTATCCAAAGTTATTTAGTTCTTAAAAAAAAAATTTCTCTTTTATAGTTTAAAATATTTTATTTGTTCACTGATAAATTAATATACTGATTAAATCCATTTTTCTATTTCCAGGTCTTTAAAATTCAGGGAAAAATATGTTAGAAAATACAATAATAATGTACACTTTATCTTTGTATTTATTTTCGGCTTTTAGCATAGCATAATTATTAGCAAGCAATATCACATTATTAATTCTTAAAAATCTTTTTTGCACTTAACAAATTTTAAAATTTTGTCTTATAAGTAACAATTTTTTATACATCAATTTTTTTGTTGAGCAGCATATAGTTCTGAAATAAACTAATTATAATAAAGCAAAATAAAAATGTATAAATAAAGATAAAAATAGTTGTATATTTTAGAAATCTTTATATGGCAAAGTTTATGCGTTTTATAATCACTGAATTCTGTACTTATAGGATATTATTTTTTGCAAATATAAATTGTTATCATTATTGTAATTTAATTCAATCTAGTTATTTAATGTTTAATATGCTTATTTTTCTATAATAATTGTAAAAATTTTATTTAATGAATGAAATAATTGTAATGTGCTTCTAAAAATGTATGAACATATTTTTTTGTATTAAATTTATGTCTTCCTTCATTATATTAATTGTTAAATTTAAGAAAATGAATATAGGTTGAAAAGTTATAAAGTTTGTTGCACTTTTTTTTAATTATTGTTAAAAATGTACATATTTATGAACAAAATGTAACTTTATAATTTTTAAAATACTGAAAGCGGTTTTTTCTTGATTTTATATTAAATTTTATGTTAATAAGTGATTTTTTATTAGTTCAAAAAGCTTCTTTTTTTTATAACATATTAAACAAATAAATTGTAGGGCTGAGTTAATGGAAAAACCAATAATGAAACAGTTTTGTAATTTACATACTACATTTGTCTTATTTTCTTTTTCATATAATCTGTATCTAATGTTTATTATTCGTTCTTAAACATACTTCATTGAAATTTGTGTTGACTGATTTCAGTTATTGTTAGATTGTAACAAAATGTTTACATGATTAAATCCAAAAATGAGATTAAATGATTTTCTGAACTTCATACATCATCAAACATAACCTAACGCGCACGTCTAATTAACCTTAAACATTATATTGACCATTTGGTAGGCTGTACCAGTAATTGTATGCAATATTCAGTTAATTAGTTCAAATATAATGTATATTACAGTCTTACAATACAGAATTACCAAAAGTTTTTGTAAGGGTACTGTGTAACTTATGAGGGTTGTAACTTGGCTAAAAGGTTTAATATTGATACTTATTTTAAACTACATCTAAGTCATTTAGATTAGAATAAAGTATATAAAAATACAGTTATTTGAATACTAATGTTTGTAACGTAATTGACTTGTATTCCCTTCTTGTACATTAAGAAAAAGTAAAAAAATCCATCACTATTATTATAAGAAAAAGATAATAAAATTTAAAAATTACAATACAGCGACAATTCTTTCTTGTTTATTGATAATTAACACAATGACTTTAACAATATATGCCAAGATTATTGACTTTTTAATGCGTGTAATCTTTCTAAATAATTGCCAAATTTGTTGTTGGTTATAAATGTTAAATGTTATAGTATGGAACGTACTCATTAGAAAAATATCACAGAAATGATGAGGTAGTGGGTGAAGCATTCACTTAGAATCAAAACCATACACTAAAAGTAAGATATCAAATATATGATCTTTTTACTATTTTATGAATGAATTTGATTATTTGTTTACAAAAATTAATAAATGCTTTCCCATAATTTTTTTCTATGCCAGATACTTCATTTTACCTATAAATGAAATGGCATTTTTAAAAGTATAAAACTAGAATTGAGAATAGTGCAGCTCTAATAATTACCATAAGCTAAATTGAATTCATTTGAAAAGAGAAAAATTTAATTAATAGTTTCTCTTTCTTTGGGGTATTACAGACTAAGAACAATTTGCCTTGATTACTATGAATCTTTACACATCCCTGACCTCTGATTTCATTCTCCCATCTATTTTTAAACATCTTTTTTAAACATATCCTTATTTATTTATGTTTTTCATTTTATTTTCCCAAAAAACCATTGAAGACTAATTTATAGACTGAATTTTTTTGGAGTATTGTATTTTTAGCCAATCCTTAAACCCCTAACTATAGGACCCAATGTTTTCAGTCAGCGTTTCCCTTGTTTAGCTAAATGGCCCCATTTTCAAGTGTAATATAATCAGCCTTATTCTACCCTAATAGGATGGACTTTCTGTTATAATGAATTCCTTTGTATTTATTACTGGTATATTCTTTACTTCAGTATAAGTTCTAAGGCACCTAACCACTCACTTTCTTTTCTTCATAGCTCCACTGATTGCAAACTAGAGCTCCCTGAAATTTTTCAGTTGTTAAGAAACCATGAGGTAGTAGGAAATATAGTTTACCATCTTACCTGGCATCAAAATTAAACAATTGATTTATAGATTTTGATCTGGTTGATTTAATGGAAAAAGTGTCAGATAATTATTTTATAATTAATGAACTTTCTTAACATCTTTATTTAAGATTAATAGCTAATGTTTTATTTTATTATAGATAAACACTTGTGCTCATTATCTAGTTTATAGATGAACTTCTATATAAATATATTTAAAAAAGATGATTTTAGAACTGAAAAATAGGAAACACACAAATTCTCAAGTGTCACATCAAAACTGTAATGCTGTTCTTCACATCAGAAGAAAGTCAATCTATTAATTTTACTTTGTACCAGACAAATTATCAAAATTGACTGATGTTTTCTTTCTACTCAATTTAAATCTCTCCACAAAGAAGATAGAATGTCTTAAATTGCAAGTATCCATGAGAATCCAGAAGTAAAAGTATTAGCCCACAGCCCGGTTAGGCATGGTATTTTTCATATGCTACAAATTTCCATTTGGGCTAATTATCCTAGCAGTTGAGCCTGTAATCTATAAAAAAAGAACCCTACAGGACATCATGAAGCAAAAATTCAGCCCTATAGGTTTTATTTTTTTTTAAATTAATTTAAAATTTTAACTTTTCCTTTTTACAAACAGAACACATTTGTATAATAAAATGTTAAAAATTGCTGTCAGTGCTTTTATTTTAAACATCGCTGATGCCAGTATGAGATAGTAGAATCAATTGCTGAGGTTGGTTGTGAAGACAACTGAAAACATTCGAAGTAAGTTTTTAAACATGTTTTGTAATAAATTTTTGTTAAATTTTTTTATTAGAATAATTTGGTTCAGTTTATCATTAATGACTGACATGGACAACACAGAACACTTTTTTAAAAATGTTATTACACTGTAATAGAGATATGAAATATTACATTTTTATCATGTTTATTATATATTTAATTTTTTATTCATTGTACTTGCTGGTTTAAATTAAAATGATATGACCAGAAAATTCAGAACAATTTGTTTTTCTAAAATTACCATTACTGTTTTTTTTTTCATATGTAACTTCAAAAGCAAAATAGTACTTATTTTGATCATTTTTTCTTACTTAATTGTAATCAGCTATCAAAAGTTATTAAATAAATAAAAAAATGAATTCGTGATAAACTGTATACAGTTAGATATCAGCTCTGAGAGAAGGGTCACATATATATTAATTTAAAATATTAATATTGTTTCACGTATCTTTTCATGTGGAATATCAAAGGATGTTCAGTTCATTAAGTGTAAAATCACTAAAAGACTTAGTAATAAAGAATAGATTAAACACACACATTTCTATATTTAAACACTTTGATCTTAACAGAAATAAATTATTATCAATTATTTTAAAGACGTCATCTGAGTTCCTACCTAAAAAACATTTCAGTAAAATTTGTCATTGAATAGCTGTTATAAATACACACAAACATGTAACATACAATATAATTATTTAATTAATTATTATTATAAAACATGGATATCTGTCTGGTTGGGTAAAAGAAGTGACCCGGCTATGAGCACATAACTTTCTCTTGAACTAAAAAACTTAGTGAGGAGTGTCTAAATGCTGACTTACAAGTAAGAATAACCAATCTACAGTTAATGAACTAACAAGCCTAGTTGGAATGTAATTTTCTTTTATCATACAAGGAAATACCGGTCAGAATTTTTAATAAATGAATATATAAAAGCTATTTCAAAATATTTCATTTTTTCCCTTATAATATTTTAATATGCAGTTAGTTAAAAATAAAATAAATTGTTTCACCATGAGGAATGGGATAAATCATGTATTTCAAATTTAATAAAAATGTTTCTAAAATATCATTTAAAAGACCTTATGGGTTTCAATTTTGTAATTTTTTTTCTAAGTAGTAGGAAAAACAAAATAATTTTAACTGATTTTGGATAATTTTAACAGATCTTTAGAATTTGAATTATTATTTATATTTAAATAAGAGATAAGTTAAGCACAAACTTCAAGTTTAATTAAAATTGTTTCAACTTGCTTGACATGAAAAACAGATAAATGGATAAAAAAATAAACAGAAGTAGGAATAATTAGATCATCACTTCAGTTTGGCATGAAAAACACAAAACCATGATTAAACATTGTACTAAACGATAATGATAATTAACAATAGAATTTTTTTTAACGAATACTGCTCAGTGGTATTAGTAATAAAACTCATTATTACCATCAGTGTTGATATTATTAAAATATCATAGCTTTCAAGTTTACTTCTTTTTTTTTTTAGGTTGCATTCTTCTGTTTACAAATTGCTAACCTTTGTAGACTACTTGTTCTTAACCAATCAACATGTTTAAATCACATTTACATGCACAGATGCACCTACACGTGCTTGCGTGCGTGCATGCCCCCCCCCCACACACACACACACAATCTATCTATCCTTCTCTCAATATAAAATATACCTCATAGACACTTCCGTTATTTCTTTTACTGTTTATGCCATGCAGCCATCATATGCGTATCCATGAGGTACACAAGACAAGAACCTCAGATTTCTGTTTTCTCTGTTTATAATTTTTTAAATCGCATAATACTATTAGTTAAAAAGCAGTTCATAATTTGTTATTAATAAACTTTTTTATTTCTTTAATTAATGTAGTTAACTAAACACGTCTTATTCAACTCTAATATAATTTTAGTAGCTGGTTACAACACCACTTTTTATTTTGATTTTGATTATAATTATAAAATTAGTTTTATTTTTATTTTTTTATAAAACTTTAAAATTATTGTATATTTTATTTATAGTAATCTTAGTTTACATTGTGTAACATAAACTTAAAGTAAGCACTCAAAATTTTATACCTTTTAATGAAAGTTACAACTGCAATAAAAATTACAGTTGTTATTTTTACTATATAGTAATTTTATAAAAGTGTACTTAATTTTTGAATTGTTAAATATGTTCTAAAATTTATTTTTTAATCCTCCCGTTTATGACTTTTTATTGTTCAAGATTTTAAACTAGTAAGTATTAATTAATAACTTTCTGTTTCTAAACTTAACCTTGTTTGTTGTTATACTTTGTAATGGACAAATTGCCAAAACTGACTTTTCCAATCTAAACTGATGATTGTATCTTCTATAATGTTGTTTTCTTTCTACTCAATTTAAATTTCTTCACAAAAATGATAGAATTTCTTAAAATGTAAGTATTCATGAGAATCCAGAAGTAAAGGTAGTAGTAGCCTATAGCCCGGTTAGGCATGGTATTTTTCATATGCTACAAATTTCGATTTGGGCTAATGATTCTAGCAGTTAAGCCTGTAATCTACAAAAAAAAAAGAAGAAGAAGCCTACAGGGCATCGTGGAGCAAACAATTTTATGTCACTATACTTAAGCTTGTTAATGGTCTGGTATTAAGTAACACTTACTGGTATTTAATTTAATTGAAATACTGATAGCTTTCATTGGTGTCTGAATTTTTTCTTGCTTGATGATTTCATCCCAAAAATCAAATTGATTTTTTTAATAATTATTAAGAAAACTTCTATTTTTCAATAGAAAAAAGTCATCACTTACATCCTCTTAACTTACACTTCAATAGTAATAAAACCAATAACTAATTACAGTCATGTAATTAAACATATTTTAATATTGCAACAAAATATGGTTTGATTTATTTTAAAAATTCACCGATTAGATTGTTTTTAAATTAAAATTTAAAAAAAAATTTTATTTTATAATAATTTACTGATAAAACAGCATAAAACATACTATATACTTTTCATAAATTTACTTAAGTATGACTAACTTTTCATAAATTTTACCCTCAGAAGGTCTTTACAGAGCTTTATTCTAACAACTCCAACTAGGGTTGATGCAGTGGTGGTAGTTTTAAGTCAATTTTAGAAATGATGTAAAGCTTATTTCATTCATATCAGTGTCTATTTTTAATAATTGAAAGGTACAGTAATCCTTTGTAATTAAAATTGATGCTTGGATTAACTTTTAAAAAGAATCATTCAAGTGTACAGATTACTAAAAATAAAATTAAATGAAATAGTTTTTTTCCAAATCCAATTCTTCACAGATAACCATAATTTGAATTAACTTTTATAATTTAAATTCCGTAAATTTATCAATCTTTTAACAACAAATAGAATCATATTTAATGAATATGTTTTCAGAAGTTGTAAAATAATATTTTCAATCACTTATGCAGCTCTCTTTAATGACTAATGCTGCTGTTATCATTTTGGCCTCAGTTGTTAATATTAAATTATTTATTCATTTTACTAATAATCTCAGATGAAAATAATATATCTCCCAACACTTAACACCGATCTTCTTATTTTTTATGTATTATAAATCTTTATCTTTTTATATTTACATATTTAAATGTTATAAATTTACTTGCAGCAATAAGATAAGCAGAAAAATTATGTAATAATGATCAATTATTATGTTTACTTAATCAATTCAAATCCAACATGCAGTTTAACCACATTCTAAATATGTATTTTCTTAACTAGGGAACGTCATTAGTTGACACCAAAATAAAAACAACACACCCACCAATTATTAAAGATATTTCCTCAAAAATAATTAAAAACATGACATAAATTTTGAAAACATACTTATTTAATTTGGTTCAGTTTTTTTTACATTATTTTCATCACTGACTATTGTGGATAAAATCATATTCATTAAAAAAAGTAAGACGGTCCAGTCGTTATTATATTTATTGTTTTATTTATAAAAATAAAAAAAAGAGATTTGAGCCTTAATTAAGTAATAGGTAGGACTTCAATTAATAATAATATTAAAAATAAAAAAACTATTTTTTTTTTCTTTACTTCGTCTTTGCTATTTACTATTATTGCATTACTTTTAAATTTCTTCAGTTATTTCAATTATTATATAATTCATTATAATCATTATTATACTTATACGTTATTATATATTATACTCATAATATGAAAATATTTATTAAATATACTAGTAAAGAAATACATACATCCATATACATATAATAAAATGTTGAAATTAGTCAATAGTAGTTTTTATAGTATTTGTGTGAAAAGTGGGATCAAAGGTTTCTATAATATTATTATTTTTATTATTATTAATTTGTTCATTATTATTAATTATTTATTATTATAGTCATATGGTAATATTTTATATTTGAATTGATTAATCATTAATTTAGTTTTTGTGTAAAAACTATTCACAATAATATATTGTGTAATATTATTGTGTTTTTGATAATAGTTTTTGTAAAATATTACTTATTTTCAAATGTTTATTGTTATTATCATGAAAATTATAAATAATTAATAGAAACGTATAGTAATAATAAAAAATAGTGGTAGTTGTGTATGAGTTTATGTATGATAATATATTTATATATGAAAAATATTTAAGTATCTGGAACATGTATGTGTGTGTATCAGAATGAATGCATTCACCTCATTAAGCTAATATTGTGATGCCATGTATAAAATACCCAGCAATGTGTATAGTATATATATATATATATATATATATATATATACACATATATATATATATATATATATATATATATACACATATATATATATATTTATAAGTATATATACTTATGTATTATTTCAATCCCGTAAATTTTTCTCTTACATTAAACTAACATAAGAAAAACCTAATATGTAATTCTTTTTCTATATTATTTTTACATACATACATACTATATATGTAGAAATGTTGTGTACAGAACCTAACCCTTCTACTAAATATATATATATAAAATTAATTCTACTTTCTAAATTATACTTTTTTCTCACTTACATAAAAAGGAAAGCACAAAATATTCATAAATATAAAAATATTGTTATTATAATAGTTTTCTTATTCTAACAAATATCACGTTATTTATTACTTTTTATTATTACTTTTTTTTTTTTTTTTTTTATTAGTAACTAGTGAAATAAATTGAGAAAATAAATGAACAAAAACAGTTTTATTCCAAAAATTTTGATATTAAATTATTATCATAATTAAAATTTCACATCTCTTCCTGGTAAACAGGTAACATAATTTTATAAAATAATTGGAAGTAAATGGGGAGTTGAACTTTTCCAATTTTTTATTTCATTTATTTATTCAATTAAAAAACAACCTGTTTTACAGTATCTAATAAATGTTGAATATAGAACTGATTTAAGCTGTATTATGTTTTTTAACACAATTTCTGTTTGAAATATATTAACCATGATATACCATGTTCGTTATGGATTTTAGATTGCCTATAGAACATTTTATTTAAAATGAAATCATAACAATTATACCTGAAGCTGTGCTACCTTTAACTCTAAATCAAACTTCTCCAGAAACTGTGTTAGCATTGATGAGTGTTGTACTATTGAATATTGTATTTGGATTACATTTTAAAGAATCTTTGTAATTTATAATGTGTTTGAAGATAGAGTTATTTAAATTGTGTTTTTTTCCATTTTGAATATTGTTTTTATCTATTTCTTATACATTTGCATATCTTAACATAAAAACTCAATACATCAGTACATACAAACAGGCAAAATATATATTAAAAAAATTTTAATTATACTCACACTTTGAACATATGAAAAATGAGAGCCTTCAGAAATAAATACAAGGATTATCACCTCATCCATTGCAAACATCACTTAGCAATTTCAGCAACAGTTTCTAAAGAAGTTTGATTTAGAACAAAATCTATCTCAGATTCAGTTAAATTTATATAAATTTTATATAAATTCACCTTAAAATAAAATGTATAATAAATTTAAAAATTATTCTTTAAAATGTTTGTATTGAATAAGTTATATTTTATGTCTTGCTAGTAATTGATTTAATGATCAGCCCATTGATTTCTTCTTGTGGCTTTTTAGTTCAATTGGATTTAACCAAATAGTTTTTATCAATTCTTCTCATTACTATTGTAAATGACTCACTTTACCTGTGAACTGCCTGTTGCAAAACAATATACTGATAAAATTCAATGTTAGAATAAAAAACTTTCTTAACCCGTGTTTTTTATCAAATGCCATCATAAAATGTAATTGAACGTAAAAAATAAATTTAAACATACTGAAAATCTTACAAAACATACATATTTGTAATTATATAAAAGCAAACATTTATAGATAAGTTTTTTAAATTTGATAGTGCATATCATAGCTTGCTGTAAATAACAGAATTTTAATACTGTACATTGGTATTACAATTCATTACATAAAATAAATAAAATTAAAAAGTAAGACAAATATGTAAAAATTTAATTAATTAGGAAGGTTAAAAGATCTTAGTTATTAAAATAACTAAAAAGAAACAGTACCTAAATTAGAAATTAGTTGTTTCAATACATCAAATAATTTTGTTTTCTGTAATTTCAAGCACAATTTGAATAAAAACTCCAATATTTACAATATTGAAGTTTATTACAAATTAAGACCCATAAATAATTAATAACATTTTACACCCTTATAATAATGCTAGTAATAAGCTTAAAAAGAAACAATGATTTTTACATGTACAGTTTTATTCTTCATAATGCAAAAGAAATCTTATAATAGGAAGGTACAATTATTTTTATGTATTAATTTTATTTTTCTTGCAATTTTTTATTGTCAAATTGTTTAAACCTTAACCACAATTTTTTTCAAAAATTAAAAACATCAAGATAATATTATAAACAAGATGAATAGATAATAATATTTATTGATTTTTAAAGTAAAAAATTAAAAAAAAGTAATAGAATATGTTAATTCTTTTACTACCAGTAAATACTGCATTGTAATAAAAATTATTTTATTTGTAGATTAATTAATAAAGGAAACTATATTTAATTTTATGGAAATATCTATTTCTCTAGTTTCACTGGTTACAAATTTATCCTAAAACTAATAATATTCTATCTTTCATGTATAAAATATAAATATATTATTAAAAAAATTATAGAATTTTCAATATGTTAAATTATTGATAAATATTTTTTTAAATCCTGATCAAAGAGAATTAAAGTAAGATACAAAAACCCCCTACATTATTAGTTATTTCTTTGATAATGTAAATAATTATTACAAAAATATACATATAAATAATATAAACTGATATTATATGTATATATAATAAATATTATCGGAGTCTAAATTAATGAATATGTAATATTTTCCTGGTATAGAGTTATTGCTAGGCATAAAAAATAATAAAAGTTAAGATAATGTGTACGAATTTAGGTTAGATTAAAATATTTATTCTGTAAAAATATATATAGATACATAAAGTATGAATATTAATTATCATTGATATCTAAATAAATTTAATTAATAAATAATAAAATAAGCACAGGTTGTTTAATATATAAATACATGTTATATATTTTCAGCCTATCATTATTGTTTTATATTCCTCATTACTGAAATGATTATTTATTAATTTAACAATATACAGCTCATACATTCCTCAAAAAAAGTGAACCTTTACTTGTGAAAAATTGAAATATATTTTCTATTGTATCATAATGGAAATAAAAACATTTAAAGTAATGTTTTTTGTTTCTTTTTTTTTTTAATTAATTTCGTTTCACCATACTGAAAATAAATTGTTTGATAGTATGATATTATTGCTGGTTAAATCTAACCATAAAGTCTTTTTGTACACTTTCATTAATGATATTCTCCATCCAAGCTTTTGTAGCAGAATCTAAATGACAAGATTACAATTTTAGGCTAATAATGTGGTAAGGGTTTGTCACAAGTACTTCTGATAAATTATTGATGAAATTTAGCCTAATCATACTTGTTTCTGTTCAGATCTTATACTGAAATTACAAGCTAATTGTAGTTTAATTCAGCAATTCTCTGTTTGACATGTATCATGTATTTATTTAAAAATATAAATTTTTTTAATGACAAACCGAAGTTGATTTTATCATTACAAAAGTTTATATTTCTAAATTAATGTAATATAGTCATTGATTTTCTTGGCCAAAGCATAGCATCTTATTTTTACTCTTCCTTATCTTTATACCATTTGAACATCTCCTTTTCACAAGGTAATCTAGATTAGAGATTCAGACAGGCAATTAAAATTCCAGAATTTCAACAACAATATTTTACAACACAATCGCTCAACACATATAAACATTATGATTAGGTATTGTTTTCATCCAGTACTACCAAGTAATTTTTTCAGCCACACATCGCCATATAGCGGCATATTTATACAAGATAACAGATTCTTGTCACTATTTGATGGATTGATGTCATAAAAATGGATGAAGATGATCTTATGGCTGTAGCACTTATTGTGTTGCCTAATCATGCAGAAAAATTGAAGAGTGTGGATTTATTCTTATGAGAGCGAGTCAAAAATTATCTTCACTTTCACCATAACACACCTTCATGATTTTCATACTGCCTTCTGCACATGCGTTGTTAAAGTTGATGTGACTGTGGTCACAAGTGCAAAATTTGATCCTTATGCATCATTTGCCTTCCGGTTGTAACAGTGTAAACATGTTCCCCCTCCACTAGCAGTTTTCACCAAGGAGGAACAAGGAGCAATGATTTGATTTCTTTGATCAAAGGGTATAAAAAGTACTGAAATTTGTCGTAGACTTTAATCAGAATATAGGGACAGTGCTTTGTGTAAAAGAGTTTTTCGTGGATCAAGAAATTTGAAAGTGGCCAGGTGAGTCTTACACACAAAGAGTGCAAATTAATTAGAACACAAATGTTATTTAATAAAAACTAACTTATAGTTTACTTGTTTAGTATAAAATCATACTTGTACAATTTTTGAATATCTATTAATATGTCCTCCTTTAAACTTAATAATTTTAAAAACACAATTTGGCATAGATTTAACAAATTGTTTGGATTTCTTCATCATGAAACCATGCCAATATTATTGCTTTAATCCTTAGTTGACCTACAAAAAAAATATTTTTTTATGGTTTTTATTCTTACATTTTGTTAATAATGACCTAAAATAAAGCACATAACATAAAACATCCAAAAAGTTTTTACAATATTTTAATTATGACCATGTTACTTAGACACGCTGTCTTACAATCATTTCTGTATGGTTTGTAAAAAAAATAATTATTTTTATTTAATAAGCATAATAAGGAACAGTTTAGTTAGGATTTTAGCAAATATTTTATTCAATAATTAATATTCTATGTAATTTAAGTCATATAAAAAAATCATCTATACAATCAATTTCTTATCTTATATTGTTGTTTCCACTGCAAGAGATAATTTCTAATCATTTTGTACAAACAAAAACACATATTCACCATATGGTAACTAGTATGTTTTTATAAAATATATACTAACTCTCAGTAATAAAACAGTCTTAAATGTCAACATTATAGCACTGAATGATACTAAAAATTACTACATAGCCTACATTCTAAAAAAAAAATCTAATCCTAACTGCAGTCTTTAACTCGTATTTAAATTTCTTTAATTATTAATATTTATTTCATGATAAAGAGAAAAACAATTTTTCTTTTCATTTCAGCACTTTTCATTACAGTGGGTACATTTGCTGGGTAGGTGTAACTGAATTTTATTAATACAATCTCACATCTTCCTCTCTGTGAAGTGAAAACAGGCCAAAGTATACCTCTATTACTAAATCTGACATCTTTTGTGAAAGAAAAGCCTTTCCTCTTTGCCTGATTTCCAGAAACAACTATTCACTGCTCTTTCGTTTACTGAATGTCTTCAGCTCACTATGTGCCATCAAGCCTAGAGCAACAGTTCTTCAAAATTCCAATAAACTGGGTTTTAAAAAAATTTGACAATACACAAGACATGAGCTTACAAAAGACATCTCCAAAAGTCCCCAAAGAATTCTTTGCACTTTCTGCAGTGTCTATTCAATCCATACATAGTATGCAATCTGTCTGCCATATCAACACCTCCCATGCATTGATTATATATAATCTGCAACAGCAGTAGGACATGCAATGCTCTTTCTTGAACATCCTTTTCCGTTCAGGATACAGCAATATGTTCAGTATCATGGAAATTGGATGCAAGTGAAACAATTTTTGTGTCCCTCCACTTGAAAATACATATCGTCGTGCTGCTTAATCAGAAGTCAAAATCTCCACAATCAAGCGCTTTTTTGTCAGTTATCAAATTTTGGGAAATTCCTTTTCACTTTACTTGGATTTTTCCACATGTTAATGTAGATTCTGTTTATAACATCTCAATAAGAGAAAATGGAAGTGAAATTATTATGAAAGAAAATCATTCTTCCCTTTCCCTATCTTCTTTTGTTAAGTATGAAACAACATGTTTTGTCATGTTGTAAATCTGTTCCACTGGCAGCTAATTCTTAACTTAAATCCACAGCAGATAATTTTGGATCAAGTTTACTTTTTCTCACAAATAAATGATATGTTGTAGTCGTTTTTTTGACAACCTCAAAATATGAAAAAATATCAGAAGTTGTTATTAATGAAATAAAATTTTATGAACTTTTCATTTTATAAAAATGTGTGTATGACATATACACATTTTCGGTGTACAAAGAAAAATATGTGATGTCCACATTAGATTTTTTTATTATTATTATTGAATTATTTCTTACTGTAATTTTTTTTTATCATCAGAGGTTAATAATTATTAATAAATCAATATATATTAAAATTGAAAAAAAAAAGTTAAAGAAAAAGGAAATGAAATCGGATTCACACGATGTGCCTTCCCCTTGTTAGATCCAAATATTTCATTAATTACAATTTTATTTGGCTATAAGTATGGAAACAATGAGGTTCCATGAGCTACCAATGAGGGCTTATTACTGCAGTTAAGAAAAAGTCGAAAATCCAATTTTTTTTTTTATTCTGGGATTTTTTTGTTCCAGTCGATTGCAATCAAAAAGAAATGTGCACAACTAGATATTACAGCAGTCCTTAATTCAAAAATTTCAACATCCTCTGGCTAATCGTTTTTGAGTTATGCGAGATATGTATGGACGTACAGGCGGTAAGATATATTTTTTGATATATATGGTCAAAATGAAAATTTCCGTTGAAATCTGAAAACCGAAATTTTTCGAGATGACAATACTTTCTTTACTTCGTACAAAGAAGTAAAAATAAACACCAGTCACAAAACAAAAATTCGGTTCTGTAAAATATTATTAAAAAAACATTTCTGCTGATTTTCAACTACATTGACGTAATGTCAACTAGTGAACAACATTGTTTCAACTAGATCGACTAGATTCTAATTACGTAATGTAGTTTTTATTAAATAATATTTTAATACAGGTAAAGTCAAACAAATCCTTTTGGAATTCCTTCTTTTTATTTTAAATTCAAATTTATATTTTAAAGCTATTATTTATTGAAGATTACCAAGTTACGTCACGAGGGAATCGTTAAGCTAGTAAACAACCATAATACCATTGTCCAATCACAAACACAGTAAAGTAATTAACTTGTTTTGAGTTCTTTTAACATCGTACCAATTAAGATACGTCACAAGTTGTAAACTCGCTCGAGCGAGTATACAACTGTAATCAATCATTCACCAATCACAAACACAGAAAAGAAGTATATTTGTTTTTGAACATTTCAACTCGTACCAAGAGACGTCGCTCAGTCTCGTCAAAATTGTCTCGTTTTTTTTTTTTTTTCACTTTTTGGTAACATAATATTTATCCCAGCTTGGCTGTATCATACACAAAGGAAACACACATACTTACAGCCTAACTGCAAGCCTAATAAAACAGCTATAACTTTCAAATAACCACACACAAACACATACATATTCCAGCTATGTTTTTTATAATTTATTTTTTCAAGAATATTTTTCATCACAACGTATGTCTTTTTCAAATTAGTACCATAAGCGATTGGTATCGAAGGATATTTGTTACCATTGTATAGTAGAACAACTTTTAAACTATACTTGGACGAATCTATGAAAAGGCGCCATTTCTCAGGTTTATGAACTTGTATGAAGTGTAACATAAGCTCATCAATGTTTGTGCAATAAACCAAATTATTTTCCTCAATAAAGTACTGAGAAAATTCTTTTTATCGGCTTTGAAAGCCCGAAATTTTTATATTTTTTTGAAGTAAATTTCCAACCTTGCAGTCTTCATCCTAACAGTTCAGCTTGATTTTTTGATAAATTTAAATCCCTAACCAAGTCATTTAATTTACCTTGTGATATAAGGTGTGGCTTATCAAAAGATAATCAAAATCATTGTTTTCTTTTTCAGTACTTCCTGATTCTCCATTGCTACTTTCAAAACGTACATAACACAGGTGGCTCAGGAACTGGCATAATTTCACTGTGAGGCACAAGCCTGATTATAGATTGCAATGAAGGATATTTTACAGTATGTTTAGATTTTTTAGAAATTCCACACATGCTTGATAAACAAAATTAACACAGGCTACATGATCCTTTGTTTCATGCCAAACCATAAGTACACGAAACGGCAAAGCCTTCCATGTACCTTTCAACTATCCTCTTAAATATACAGAACAATCAATGCTTACTATATGAGGAACTCACATCTTATCCTGATCACCAATTTTACGTTGAAAGTACAAATGATGTATTTTTTTTATTAAATGTGTAATGTAAAATAATATTAATATAATTTTAAATTTATAATTAATATAAAATTATATTTGATTTTACGATAAACTCACCACATACATAAAAAAAGGCGTCCATATCATTTACACAATTTCGAGGCATTATGACAATGCACTGTTAACAAACTTAAGACAGTAATAAGAATGAACAAAATTAATTCATTCTTAAATTCAGTGCTTAATACAAACAACACAGCTGTGTTTTCAGCTACATGTTTTGATCTGCACAGACATGATTAATCTTGTGCATGTAAGCTCATTCTTCAGTATTAGATATGATGTCATAATATATCATTATGATATGATTTAATTCTTTGTCTAGTATTGTTTATTTATAGTTTACAGATTATGTTAACAAAGTTAAAGAATAAAAAATGAGCTAAAAAATAGAATGTAGGAGTTTAAAATGTATGTACATTGAAAATTTTTATACGGATTTGAATACTAGATTGTGGATACCGGTGTTCTTTGGTGGTTGGGATTCAATTAAGCACACTTCCCAGGAGTGGTTGACTGAGATTGTACAAGACTACACTTCATTC
>JAAAKQ030083194.1:0-14976 GCA_010016005.3 Zanna intricata | reverse complement strand
ATATATATATATACATTAGTATTGTCTAACACAGTTAAATTTCTTTAAAAGTTTAAAATTTAAAAAAAATTTTATTTTTTAATTAGAAAATATCCATTTTTTAATTTGGGTTTTAATACTTTTTCCATTATCATTGTTAATTTCTTTGCTTTACACATTGTAGTTCTGTCATGCGACCGATCTGGTTTTTTTTATGAATGCAAATTCATATAAAATTACAATAATTTAACTAATTACAATAGTTATTTTGTGGTATAAAACCAACAGGAGTATGTCGCAATAATATTAGTAACATTTGAAATCAAATTACTTCTGTAACTACTTATTAAAACTTTTTAACAGCGTTTTGCACACCTACCTTCATATATTCATAACTTAAATGTTCATATATCAGAGAGATACTGAGTTTTAAAATATTATTTTGTTTTAAACTGAAGACTAAAACTATGTTTGATGATATGATATTAATTCATGTTTAAAACAAACACGAAAAACAAAGCCTGAAAATTAGAAGAAAATACAAAGGTACATTTTGGCTATGATGATACAGTATCATTGTTAACTTGTTTGCTTTACAAATTGTAGTTTTGTCAAGCGACCGATATAAAAATTGGTAATCTGTTTTTTTACGAATGCAAATTCATATAAAATTACAGTAATTTAACTAATTACAATAGTTATTTTGTGTTACCTGTAGTATAAAACAAACAGGAATATGTCCCAAGAATATTAATGTACATAAAACATAATATAATACATATGTATTAATATAATATTATACATACATAGTATAATATTAGTTATACTTTAAAACAAAGTAATTTTTTTAGTTACAATTTTTGAAGTAATATTATTTCTGATATATTCATACAACGATAATAAAGGCGAATTATTTTATAATATTTTCTTTAAGCGGTCGGTTATTAAATTACAAAAAAAAGGTTTTTTCATTAACTATTTATACAGTTTTCTTTGTAAAATGTTATTAATTAAAGTATTTTTAAAACAGAAAGAAACATAGTTCAGTCAGTAAAAGATGTACAAAAAATTATTTTAAATTTTACAACAAAATAAACTGAATTTAAAAAAAAAAATAATAATAAGAAAAAAACTTAGGAAAGTGAATGTCATTTTAAGGTGGCACATTAAAAACCTGGATTTGTGATTTTTATTATTTAATCGTAAGTTTTTCAGTTAATGATTATATAATTTTAATTAATTAATAAAACAGTAACTAAATATTATTACAATAACGGTATATACTGTTTTTTTTAATTATGTTTTTGTTGAGATTTAGTGAGAATATTTATCGTAATGTTATTTGCTATTTATAAATAAATAGTCGAAGTATGATAATTATGGAATTTTTTTTATTTATTTCCATCAAAATAATAATGATAACAATAACTGTAACAATTATAATTTTTTGTTATCATTATAATATTGCTTACCATTATAATGTATTATTATAAAATGTCATCATTATGTCTTATTGAAGAGTTTGCTTTTATATACAATTATTATGTACAATTAATTACGTAGCATAATAAACCATTGTTATTATTTCGTTTATTTATTATTATTATTATTATTTTTTTTTTTTTTAATGTAGATATATATAGTATATACATTATATTTTTACATAAGATTATTAATATTAATTTAATGTACCAATTTTATGGTCTTTATGTATTATACAATATATTTATACATTAATAAAATAATTGGCATTTTATATTCAAAGTATATTATTTTTAGTATAAATAAAATGTATGATTTCTAAAGAATTGGTTGGTTATTATAAATTTATTACTAATATTTATTTTTATATCTTTTGTTAAAATTGGCAATTTCTTGTTATTGATTAATTCAAAATAAATAGTTGCACATGACCGATATAGGCATCTATATTACTATTATTTACTACAACCATATGTAGTGCAATATATTATTATTATTTTTTTCCTTTTTTGCTATTTCTCTTGTAAATAACAATTTAATCCAAGAGAGAGAATTGTTTAATTTATTTTTTGGACTGGAGAACCTAAAAAAAAATTTTTTTTTTTCTTATTTAGCATCAATGAAAAGTATAAAATTAAATAATATTTTTAACCGGTTCATTGAGACTCGATTATTTTTAAAATATATTTTTTATATGAGTATGAATCTTATCCAATTCAAATTCTTGCCGGCCTCCGTGGCGCAAGTGGTAGCGTCTCGGCCTTTCATCCCAAAGGTCCCTGGTTCGAATCCCGGTCAGGCATGGCATTTTTCACACACGCTACAATTCATTCATCTTATCCTCTGAAGATATACCTTAACGGTGGTTC
Source organism: Zanna intricata (assembly GCA_010016005.3). Lineage (NCBI taxonomy): Eukaryota > Metazoa > Arthropoda > Insecta > Hemiptera > Fulgoridae > Zanna > Zanna intricata. The sequence goes on along the minus strand of JAAAKQ030083194.1, from coordinate 12,646 downwards.
TGGAGGTTAAACAAAAAAAAAAAAAAAAATTCAAATTCTAAACTAATCAGTACTTCTCCTTTTTTTCTAAAAAAAAAGCTGAAATCTATAGAAAAACTTAAAGTGATACGCTGCTATTTATCTACAGTATGTTACTACATAAAGGGAATTTGTATCTCAGTAAGGGAATTAATTTTTTTTTAAATTTATTGAAGTATTTCAAAATTTTAATTTACATTGTGATGTAAATTAAGTTAAATAAGATGTATTTTACTAGATTTATACATAGTATTTTCTGTTTGTACTTCAAACAGTTTCCTGAAATTTTCCAAGAACGAAAGAAGTTTATTATAAAATTCTTAAGCGTTTATAAAAAAGTAAATTTAATTTTACAAATAAGATATAAAATGTTGCCTAAATGATTCGATTCCATGAAATTCACACCTTAATTTTTTTTCTTATTGAGTTTAGTAGAGTTTAATATTTATCACATTAGCGATCTTGCAAACATTTAAACAAGATTCAATTTCTTCTGATATTTTTGTTAACATAGCTGGTGTAATGTTTTTTTGGCTATGATTATTGTCTCTTGAAAATGGGCAATGTTACATATTTTTCTGGGTAGACCATATATTCTTTACATATATTATAAAAAAATTCAAAGTTGTCTGTCTGAACGTGTGGTAATTATACAATCGACCCTCCACTTTTAATATAACTGATTGGAAATTAATTTTTTAACACAATGTGAGCATGATTATTACAGTGGGTCGAACAAAATTTCTTATAGAAAAAATTAATCCATTTTTTTTTTTTGTCTTAATATCATCCAGTTGTAAAAAAAACAAAGAATTCTAATATGTCACAGTAATTATCACCATTTATTATTTCTTCAACAAACATAAACCCACAACATAGTTGTACATCAGAGCACACCATTGGAACGATCAAATGAAACCGATCATTCTATTATTTCATATTGTTATTCCATCCTTTAAATTCAACAATTTTAATAATTAACAGTTGTATGGAAGATGATCGGTTTATTTAAATTCAAGATGTGGAGGCCATTTAAAGCTGTTGACGCAATCTTACTACAAATCCATGTATAATTTTTACTAAAAACCCAGTCTTGGATAAATTTTGTATTTATATGATAAAAAATTTCCAAATTATATTTTCTGAAACAAAATGTTTAGTTTTTAAATATATCTAGAAGCAACACAATTAATTCATTTTAAATGCACATCTATTTTTTTTAAAGAAAATTTTGAAGTACAGTTTTAGGAATCTTTTTAAATTATTGACATTCTAGAGAGCTTTAGTGTTCTTAAATAGTACTTTTTAAGTGTGTAAGTAAGTTTATGATAAGATATATATACATGGGGGTGTGTGTGTTATGTTTATTATTTGTTACAAAAATTAGTGGAGATTCATAACCCTCAGTATAAACAGCCTTTTTTATTATACTGATTACCAATGAGGGGTTCCAGGAGCCTGCAGCATTTAGGGCTGCCAATAAAATAATGAACTATACTTGCTAAGACACTTTGTTATTAAAATTAAATCAGTTTCATTGTTTGTTACTTAATTTATGTTACTTAATGCCTTATTAAGACTTATGCAGTCTTAATTACTAGAGTTTACTTTTAAATACAACTGGATTCTGAATTGAAACATGTTTATTCCGAGTCAGTCAAGGGAATACATTGAGTGCAGTTTATTACAATTTCTGAATGTTTCTAGTACATGGTGTGTCGCAGTAATAACAATATTAAAATTGTTTGCTCACGTCCTTCTTTCCTTTTTTTATGGTGTTTCCTTATTGTATTGTATATAGCATTGATAATTCCTGTCTCAGCATCGGTCCTTGATTAATTTTTTTTATTCAAAATTGATTCCATACCAACAATTATGTACATATGTGAGTATGGTTAGCTTGTAACATCTCTACTAATGTTAGTCTGAAATCAGCATAAAGAGTTTGAGCCTATGTTTCAACCAAAGTCTTTTAATGGAGTTATCAGTCATTTGACAACAGCTGCCGACCAGGTGGTATATCTACATGTTTATTAGCAAATCTACAATTTATTTCCTTTTTTAGAATATATTTGTCATCAGAATTAATCATCCTTAATTAAATATTGTACTTTGTTGGATTCTTTCATACAGATCTTGAAAGGGCAACACCCTCTAAAAAGATTCAATATCTCATCTAAACTTGCATTTATTCCAGGATTGTAAAATCCTGTTGTTTACTTTTCAAAAATTTCTCAGAAGGTGAAATTTATTTTTAATTGCTTTTTTCATTTTATGCAGGTGTTTTTATTGTCAAATTGTATAATTTTTAGCAGCTTTTGAAATATTGATGGACTCATTATCTATATTAGATACATCAACCATTCACAGATCACAAATCAACAGTATTTACTATCCAGTCTTTCTGTCTACACATACAGCAACCCTATAAACATACAGAGTTCAGTTTCATTTGTTAGTTGTATTCTGCATATTACTTCCTCTTAATTTACCACTACTTTTTTCTAGTTATAAATAACTAGCAATTTTATAAATATAGATTGTTATATTTAATAAAAGTTATAAATATCTAGTAAATTTAGGTGTACTAAAACCTACCAACAATCAACCAGACTTGGCTACAAATTTCTGGACCTCTTCTTCAGTTTCATCATTACTACTGCTTTCTTCTTCATAAGCAATTATTATCAACATTTTGTTCACTTCTAAAGTTCGCTTCATTTTCATTCATTACCTCTCCACTAATATGCATATCTTGTCAGATAGTATAGCATATGTGTCAGATTGCATATCTCCTAAAACTTTCTACAGGTAAATCATGATTCCTAAAATTCATCTTTTACTTGTGCACAAATAAAACAGTATTTTAGTAACAGAAACCAACGTACAACAGATATCCAAGGTGACAATGAATAAAACACTATATCAGCTGATACAGATTGCAGATTTTCCACAAAACTAATAAAAAAAATTCTGTAAATAAACCATCTATTAGTTAAAAATGAATTTTTAAAGAAATAAAGCTCTTAATGTAATAAAAAAACTGATATTTTTCAACATTTGTATTTTTAAAAGATTTTTTACTCTGATTATCAAAAGGGGGGTTCCAAGAGCCTGCTTGTACTTTTTCTATTTGTTACCTATAAAAACATGATTTTTTTTTACCTTTACTGCCAAAGAGCCACATAACAAAGAAGAAATTATATTAAAACAAGCAGTTCATCAATGAAAATGTCAGGTGTGGACAGTTGGTCCTACCTTGGTATTCCAAGGGGTAAAGTAGGAAACAATTGAACTGTATTAGTTAGGTTGTCTATGTTTAGTTAAATTTTATTTTACTTAATCGTACTAATTACGTTAAGTTCAATAATGTTATAAGGTCCTTTTCACCGAGTCATTTGAAACAAATTGTTCTATCATTGCTAAATAATTAAAATTACATTAATGTGCTTATGACAGATTGCAGTTTTGTAGCTGTGTAAAAAATTATCAAAATATTTGAAAATGGATATCATTCTAAAGGATAGTTTTTTTTTTTTTTTAATGTTTCAAATCTTAAATATATTGACAATTTGGAATTGAAGTGTTGATTTTAGTTTTGTTTTATAGTAAAAAGAAAAACAACACTAAATATAAATTAATTTACAAAAAAAAACCTCCATCAAAATGCTAGTAAAAAAAAATTTTTTTTTTCCAGATGATTGTTGAATAATATTCAGCAGCTTGGAAGTGATAGTTAAGAAGTTTTAGAAATTTTGTCAGAAAAATATTATTTTAATGTTGAGTTAATTATATCAGAAATTTACAAAAGTTGTATAATTTTTTTAAATTTTTTATATAACTTAACTGCATTTTGCTCTATGACTGTGTCCTGATGGTTTTTTTTTTAATCAGATTTATATATTTTATATATTTCAATAAAATAGAGTATTTTTTATGATTGTATAAAAAAAACTATTAATATATATGCCTATATCTTAATTTATCCTTTTCTATAATTTGTTCAACGCTGTATTTTGTTACAAGTTATTGCTTATTTCTTAATTAAAGATTATTGGTATTTTAATTAAATATATTTTATTTAAATTTATAGTGTTTACTAAATTATACATAAAATATATAAACACACACATATATATATAAATATTGACAATTATTGAATGAACCAAAAAAAAAAAGAATGATTATGTATTTTCTTTCAGTGGAATTAATTGTAAAGCAACACTGTAAATGCATATCATTCGCATTAATTGGTCTGTAACAGTCTGCCTGTCTTACAAGCATAAAAATTGAATTTTATACTACAAAAAAAAAAAAAAAAAACAATAATTATTAGAAAATTTAATTATTTTTATCATTTTAGTATTATATATATATTGTAATTTTAATTATTATTGTTGTAATTTATTTCATTTTAATTATATTCGTATTTGTGATTGTGTTATCAAATTTTATTTTTACTTTACAGTAATAGTAAGATTACAGAATGATAAATATTTTAAATTAAAGTCTGTATTATTAGAAAGTTTTTAATAAATATGGTTTTAAATGATAATTAACATATATATTTGTTTAGAAATTATTTCATATGGCAATTTTTTCTTGTGAAAAAAAACTTACTAATTAATTGCAGTTATTTTTTGTACGCAGAATCAGTGTATAGAAAGGTTATTGGTATTTTCATTAAATAACTGAACTTCTATGTACATATTTAATAATAAAGGATGACAAATTTGAATATATTAAGTAAACAACAAGAATTTTAAGTTTTTATTTATTCAGTTTTAATGATTTGAAGATTAAAACGCTAAACGTATGCCGTATTTTTTTCCAAATACAAGCTCTATTTAAAAAATTAGGACGTAAATATTTAAAAAAATAATTTCTTTAATGGAAATTAAAATTCCATTAATACTAATTTAAAAATTAGTATTAAAAAGTTTTATTTAGGAAAATGTTAGGAGAATTGGCTTTACTTAATAGGGAGTTCAATCATCGGTAAGTAAATTATACAACACTGATCAGGAAAAGAAGTTCCTGAATTGATAGGGAGTCTACACTTACCAAGGATATACTGGGGCTGTCCAAGTTCAGCATGGAGGTTCATAGCGGGCCCTCTTAGAATCACCTCTTTAATCTATAACCTCTACCTTCATCTCTAGGTACCTATGCCTCTTTAATCAGTAACAGGAAAGAGGAGGTACAGATAGTAAAAGAGTTGGCAGTGAGAAAGAGCAGTCTTCCCAATAGGATAGATTAGTGTAATTTAATGACTTGTTCAAGACCTGCTTTTAGAAGTCTTCCGCTATTATCAAACAAGGGTACTTAATCTTGAATTTCCTTATACAACTGTAGCAATGCACTCTTCTACACTTAAGATCCAATAATAGATATTTGGATTGTACGCTAACCTTTAGTACCTGTTGTATTAGAATATACATAATTTCTAAATTATCACTTGTAGGCCAGAACATGTAAAAAACTAAATGTTAAAACTATCAAAATAAATAAGAAAATAAAATAATAAAAGTAATCCTAATAGTTCACATCAGCAGTACAGGGTTAAATAACATATTTTTTGCAAAAGAGAATCATTAATATTTAACCGATTTTTAAAATTTGTAAAAAATAAATGTGAGAACATGCACACAAATTACTGATGCAGTAGTTACATCCTTAATTTCTTTCATTCAATTTCCCACCTCATGTCAACCATGATTTCCAAATCAATTTTTCTTAACTTTAATGCAAAGTTCAATTACATTTTTTTTTTTTTTTTTTTTTTTTTATAAGAAAAACAGTCTATTCTTAGCTTGCATTTAAAACAATTTGGTACTTTTCATTACTGTAGTGGAGCTATGTTTAAGCATTGTGTATTTGTGGTTGAAATCAAATAAAAAACTATCTGCTTAACTGCATTGATATTATTAACGAAAAAAAACTATTTCAGTCAGAATGTATTAAAAACACAAGCCAACCACATATTATAAGTTAATATCCTTTCCTCTCATTAAATAATAATGAATTAAAAAATTATATATATAATTCAATTTAAGAGATGAAGATAGCTTTGTATTATTATACAATACACACTCATTTCCTGTGTATTATTATTTGTATTTTATAAATAATAATAATACACAGAAATATTTATTTAGGAGTAGGGGTTGGGGTTAGGATAGGAAGGAATTTAGGGTTTGACAGAGAAGTGACAGAGGATATAACTATCAAAGTGCAAATTAATAAATGATTAAAGATTAAAGAATGATTAAAGATTTTATAACCTCCTTTTTTTCCCCCTCTTATTTTTTATGAAAGAGCAATATTAACAGTAGCCTTGTGAAAAATGGTAGTCTATGAAAAGATGCTACCAATTTTGAACCTTGAACCTCCGCATGAAATGCCAAGACACTACCTATTCAGACTAAAATAAGAGGTCAGCTCTTATTTTAGTTTATTTTTTATTATTATTATTAAAAGTAAGTTTGAAAACATTAAAATTTTTTTAATTTCCTGCTTCTGTGTTGAATTTATTAATTATCATAAACATAATTAATTATTGACTTGTAAATCCAGGATAATACATCGTAAACTTACTATTACATAATTGTCGTATTAGTTTGAAAAAAGGAAAAATAAATACTGATAGGTTTTTAAAAATATTTATATTATATAGATAATTATAAAATTCTTGTCATTTTACTTAAAAAAAAATTTTGTTTTGTTTCATAATTTGATTTTTTAATAAAATAGAATGTAAAATAAATTTGGAATAAATCATCTCTTAACTGATGTGTCCATATGGAGTTTTTTTTTTTTTTTTTTTTAATCAACTTTCAGTCGTGATTTGTGAACTTTTTTATCCATTCTACTAAAATAAAAAAGTATTTGCTCAAACCAATATATATTATTAATACAGTAGATGATATTAAACAATAAATAAATAAATAAAAAAAAAGAGTAAAAAATGAATTGATGTGTGTTTGAAATTAATGTGTTATCACAAAGTTTGAGTAATTGAAAGTGTTGTTTTAGCACGATTTGTCTTATTTAATATAAGGTATTTACATATAAAATAAAATATATATATATATTATACAGTATAATATGCATAAATGTTCATCAACACCAGTTTAATTAACATTATATAATTATAAATAATTATTGATTAGACATTTACTCACGACATGAGTTTTGCACATGTTTAAAAAAACTTTTTGAATATTTGGATGTTTGTTAATGAAACTATGTCAAGTCAGCTTGGACTAATTCTTTTTGTTTATATTACTGTTTGTAGGAGTAAAGTTTTGGGATTAAAAATAAACTGAAGATGTTTTAGGTTAATGTATAGTATGATTTTTGTTATTATCTAATTAATCCCGTTTTCAGAATAATTTTTTGATCACTTAGTCTTCTTGTTAGATTTAACGTATTTGATACTTGTTTAAATTTGTGAGTTTGTTGTTTTAATGTAATTTAAAATTTTGAGTGTGTTAATGTTAGGATTAATTTTTTTTATTTATATCTAACTATAAAGCATAAATATAGTTTTGCGATTTATCATTCAGGTGTAATGGAATGGTTTGGCATTCCATACCTATATATTATTACTACTATTATTATTATTATTTTAACTGAGTGATCATAATATTCTGCAGTAAGCTTCAAACTGTTAATTATTTTATTACCTATAAAAGAAATAATAACATTTTAAAAATCAACTAAGTGGTTTATTGTTCCAATATAATGTGCCAAATTATATATATTGTGAATCATTGTAATGGTTCATTTAATAAAACAACAAACATTTTATTGTCTTCCAGATAGGTTGATGCAGAGAAGAAATAAAAATAGGGTAATTAAATTATAAATACATATCCATTTAGCTTTTGTTTTGTTTTATATTAATAATTTTGTTTGTTATTGATGAACAATTTTACCCTCATTTTTGACAGTTTATAACATTATTTATTTAATTTTTTTGATAAATTTTTCTTGATGTTATCTTGAGATTTAATAACTGTATTTGATTAGAGTCATCTAAAATAAACTCTAATTTTTAATATAATTTCATTAAAATTATTTTCTGAGGAAAATTATATTCTTGCTCAGAAATCAGAAATAGATTATTTTAATTACATTTTTTCATCACTGTCATTATTACAAGAATTATAGTTACAGACATCTTTCAAATATCAGTAACTTAAAAATTTACAATAAAATTTATTGTATTTGTGTCTATTCTTATGAAGTAATGTTAATTCTAAAAAATTGAAGTAAAAATGATTTATTAATTATAAATTAGGTTTACTCAATATGAATTCATTTTATTGATTTACCGTGTTTGTCACTTAAATGTGTTGTCTGTTTAAAAGCAAAGAGCTTTTTGTATTCTGCATATATATATATATATATATATATATAATGCTGCTGCTTGCTAAGTTTATTATTATTATTTTTTTATGTTGATCAGCAGCTTATCATTTTTAAACTACATTTGTTTGTGACTAAAGAATTAAACTCTAAAATACTTTATCATTCCCTTGTCAGTTGATTTTTAAAATGTGTTCAGTAATCTTTTTTACCAATTTGACTATATTATTGTACAAACTGATAAATATTTAGTGAGCACAAAAATTATTGTTAAACCCTAAAAAAATTGTTCGTTTATTTTGTTTCTTTTTTTTTTTTCTCAAGTGTCATTTATGGCTTTATATAAAATATCAATATTATTATTTTACAGTTTTATTTAAGAATAGTTTATCTAGTTGGAATTATTATCAATTTGTTAAACACTAACCATCTTATGAACGATAAGAATAAATCATTTTTGGTTACAATTGATTTTTCTCTCATTTATAAATTTTTTTGTTTTTAATTACATCAACAGCTTTTTTTAGTAATATTTTTTGAGGGGATAAACTAATTTAGTGGTTGATCTATTGACTGAAAAATTGGAACTTAAAGAATTCCATGTACTGTACAACTGAAATTGTAATTTTTAAAAAAAATTCTCATTATTTGTCTTTTTTTATAAAATACATTCTCTTGCATAAATCTTTCTAAATAAAAGATATTCTGTTCTCTTAATCAGATCTCAAATTGGGCCTACTCAATCAAAAGTGGTCATCAAAAAAAATAAATCCACAATAATATTTTTTTGAGTTTATTAAAATTGATATTCTAAATTCTATTTAATAATACAACTATTTAGATTCAACTATTTATTAAGTACCCATTAAATTAAATAGTTTAAAAAGGGAAATGGGTAGGTCAGTATTAGATGGTGTACAAACTAATGAGTTAAGAAGGAAAAAGAGAAAAATATGTAGTTACGGAATAATAGGATTTTTAATATGTCAACAGTTGACAGAAATGTAGGAGTATAAGAGTAAAGTATGGAAATAATGTTTAAGAAAATAGGACAACTGCATTGATATTATTAATGAAAAAACTATTTCACTAAGAATATGAGGTGTGTGAGAAAAGTAATGAGACTGACTTTTTACTTACCAAAGATTTTTTTTTTATCAAACAACAATATTACCCCCTTCAAAGCAGCTATACACCGGCGGATTCGTTGTTCCCATTCCTGGTAGCAGGAAGGCTTCAACTGTTAGGGCTTTTAACAACCAGGGTGTGACCAACCAGGTAACCTCACTCTTTTGAATGTTCTCCAGAGTTCCAAAATGACATCCTTTTAAAACATGTTTTAATTTCGGGGAAAAGGAAAAAGTCACAAGGACTCAAATCAGGTGAATAGGGAGGTTGAGGAACCATAGGAATGCATTTTGAGGTGAAAAATTCCCTGATAGAAATGGCCGTATGACACGGGGCATTGTCATGATGAAGCACCCACTTGTCTGCAATGTCTGGTCTCACGCAAATCATTTTTTTCCTGAATCTTTCAAGGACACTTTTGTGAAACACTTGGTTGACAATTTATCTTGGAGGAACAAATTCTTTATGTTTGATACCCCTACTATCAAAAAAGCAAATCAGCATGGTTTTGATCTTTGATTTGCTCATTCAAGATTTTTTCAGTCGTGGAGATGACGGATTGTGCCACACTTTGCTTTGTTTCAGGATCATACTCAAATATCCAGGATTTGAGTATGATCCAGAATTGTGTGATTCACACAATTCTTCAATTATGATCACCTGTGATCACACAATTGAAGAATTGTTCTTGGTCATTGTCAATCCTCTCAAGAAGATCGATGCACATGTTTCTTCGATTGTTCCTCTATTCTATTGCGAGGTTTTTCAGCACCAATTTCACACAAACCTTTGCATGTCCAAATCGTCTGTCAAAATTTGATGTACAGTGAAATGTTTAAATTTAACTGTTCACTCATCATCCTTATTGTTAAACGATGGTCTGATCACACAAGAACCCTCACACGCTCAATGTTTTCATCAGACTTTGAAGTTGAGTCCTCCCTCATCAAGGTTGATCTTCAATGTGTTTTCAGCCTTCCATTAATGATTTGTGCAAGTGGAAAATTTGTACTCTTGATAACCATAGGCCTGATTCAACTTTCAAAGGTCACACTTACAGATTCCCCAAGTTTAACATAAAACTTTATTGCATAACATTGCTCTAAATTCCAACACAGGAATATTCATTTAGGGATTGGGGTTAGGATAGGAAGGAATTTAGGGTTTGACAGAGAAGTGACAGAGGATATAACTATCAAAGTGTTGTACAAAGTGCAACTTAGTAATTAAATACTTAAAAAAATTAAATAATTAAACACACTTACTAACAATTTTTAAATTTAGTTCAAGGCTTTGAGAATGAAATTCCATCATCAGGAACTTAAAGATATGTTTTTTAATTTCTCTCTTTATCTGTTTAGCCTCCGGAACTACTGTAAGGTATTACTTCAGAGGATGAATGAGGATGATGTGAATGAAGTGTAGTCTTGTACAATCTCAGGTCGACAAAACTACACTTGGGTTAATTGAAACCCAACCACCAAAGAACACTGGTATCCATGATCATAGCCACTGAGGCCGGCTATGTTTTTTTAATTTAATTAAAATTATGTTCACTTACGTCCTATCACCGTTATTTATAAATAATTACAATGCTAGGATGTAAGTTGACAATTTCAAACACATGACGACCATCGTTATATATTTTACACAAACATTTTACACAGACTATGAAATTTTAGTTTTAATAAAATTTAAAAACATATTTTTAAGATCCTGATGATGGAATTTCATTCTGAAAACGCTTGAACTAAATTTATAAATTATTGGTAACTGTGTTTAATTATTTAATTATTATATAATCATATCAACAGACAGTGCTTGATAAAATGATAATGTTCATCCTTCCCAAAAATCATAAAAGAAAATTACAAGGAAAGATGTGATATGTTTATGAGTTATGTTGTTCTGAAATCAAACTTAGAACAACCTACAATTGTAGTGGTCGTACAACATATGAGTTCTTTAAGAAAAAGAAAGAGCTCATATTTTCACTTCCTGGAAAAGAAAACACAAGATTTTTTAAGAAAGTTTTTTATTATATTTGAATAAGGTCAGCTTGCTATTCAATAAATTTATAGTGTTTGCAACTTTTTAATATCCTCAGCATTATGTGATTTGTCCAGCTCTGTAAAATAAATGGTTGTCTTGGCTTTGACCTCATCTTTTGAAGTAAAATCTTCATCCCATTAGTGACTTCTTCAGGTTTGGGAAGAGGAAGTAATCATTGGGTCTAAATCCATTGCATATGGAAGGTCTTTGAAGCATAGGTTATGGAGTTTTGAAGCAACCCAAGAAGTGTGTGCAGGCTCATTATCAGGGTTAAATTTCTTTTTTACCAGATGTAAAAAAGAAATTTAGCCTGAATAGCATCTGTTAGCACATTGGCTAACTACTAGCCGTTCTTAGTAAGTTATAATTGGAAAATTAGAAATAAAAACAAATGCTCTGGTAAGAAAGAAAAACTGTATAATGAATTTAAATTTATATTAAGAAAAAAAAGACTTGAAAAATAATAATTTTAAATTTTGAAAAAAAACAGTAAATTTGATAAAAAAAAGTATTTTAAGGAAAAAAAGAGGTATAAATTATTATTATTATATTTATATATTTAGTTGAACATTTTATTAACTCTTGATGATATATAAGGAATATAAAATGTCAAAAAATCATTAATGTTGTATGTCAAAATTATTGCTAAAAATAACAGAAAGTTTGTAATCATAAGAATGAACAACAAAGACTTCGTTAAGTCTTAATATAAAAAAAAAACTTTTGTTCCATCTGTCAATGGAATAAAAAAATGCAGTGGTTGCATTTTGATAATGAAAATCAATAAATATAATGATATAAATTAACATTAAATTAAATTATGATAATTTAACAAGATCTAAAAAAGAGTAGAGCTACATGTACATAAAATACAACAGAAATGTATTTACCTTTCAAGATATGTCAAAAAATTAATGTGTTTAGATTATAACAGCTATTTTTTAAATGAAAAATAAAAACTCAGTCACACCAAGTTAGTACCACTGTAGCAGAGCCTGGATCCAGAACGAAGTAGAAGACAATTAAGTTGAAGAATTAACACCATTAAATATATAATATCATAGATCAAGACTTA
>JAAAKQ030083172.1:0-11783 GCA_010016005.3 Zanna intricata | reverse complement strand
GTTTCTGTTCGTTGATACTTGAACTAATTTACTAAATTAATCATTCCAAGAGATATATTTATATAGGCTATCTATCTATATATATATATAAATTTATCAAGTTATATATACATCATGAAACCATGAAATAATCATTCCATGAGATATATTTATATAGGCTATCTATCTCTCTCTCTCTCTCTCTCTCTCTATATATATATATATATATAAACATTAACATTATCAAATTTTATATACATCATGAAACCGCGTTTTTCTGATTTTTCGGAAAAATAAGTTTAATATTTCATCGTTTTTTTTTTTTTTTTTTTAGTCCAATGTACCTTTAATTAATTATAATATTCACGTATTTGTATTGGTGTTCGTTTATAATTTAGGAATGGCAGGATCGATCAAAATTAACACTTTAACCGGTGTATTTATTGAACTTTGTTAATAGTTTTAGATATAATTTTATTTTGACATTTTTTCATTATTTAGCTTATGCTTTAACTAAAAGCATATTATATTTTAAAGACTCATTTTTCTTACAGTAATCTTTGTCACTGTGTTTAAATTACTGTAGATGATCCGAAAAAAAAATTATAAAAAATTGTCAAAAACACGAAAATAGAATTGCGCTTTCACAGTTTTCATAAACAGGTGGTAATGTAGTTTTTTTAGAGCGAGTATCATTCATTTATGTATAATTAAATTTTTTTTGTACATTGGAAAAAAGAGTTAAATTATCATATCATCTTTGTGTTTAATCTGAACTTCAATTTTTTCTTTCGATACCGGTCACTGTAAGATCAATTAATTATCGTTAAAAAATATTAATTATGTTTTTTATGATTTAGTAAGTAAACATGCATTTTGGGGAAAATTTCAAGCAATTGCTCTAAGTAGAATTTTTATGGAATCTGTATAAAATTTCAAACTTTGACAAACTACTCACAATATATTAGTGCAGAATTAATTTCTTTAAGCTTATAATTCCTCCCTCCTGGTTTTCAAAAAACATAACAGAGTTGTTTTTTTTCTAAATTATCTTTCTTGAAATAAAACAAAACTAATCAAATAAATAATATAAGGATGAAAATAACTTTGAATTTATCAACAGAAAAGTTTAAATTTTATTAGCTATTCAAAATGCTATGAAAAATTCAACGAAATTATTACAACACTTTAATTATTAAATTCTTTTCACAAATGACTTATTTTTATTATTTTCTATTTTACTATGTGTTATGATAACATTCTATGTTTACATTTTAATTGTTGTGCATTCCATTTAAAATTACATTCTTGATCCTGATGACTTGTCAGATGGATTTCATTTACTTACTTTAATCTCTAGTCGCAAAGTTACATCTACTACTATTAGTATTTTAGCGTTCCCTTTTAATGTTTACTTTGTGAAAATCTAAATCTAATCAAGTTTACTTGTGAAATTAAAAATATTTTTTGTAAATTAATTTGGTTTTATCCAACTTTTTTTTTTCATCTTTGCTAGATATCTGTTTTTTTTAGCTTCAGGAACAACCGTTAGGTATCGCTTCAGATGATGAGATGAATCGACAATTTTATAGCGTGTGAAAATACCTGATCGGAAATCAAACTCGGGAACTCCACATTAAAGGACGAGCCGCTACCACTCGCGCCACAGAGGTCGGCTTGCTGATTTATTACTTTTATCATCATATAGTTGAGTATCTGTCCTGATGCAGGTCTCTTGCACTTTGCCCATCTCCATTTTTTTTTTTGATTTTTTTTAGACCTAGCTAAAATATTAAGATCTTGATTCCTTATATTAACTTTTAGAATGTTTCTATAAATTCTTTTCTATCCTTCGGTATTTCCATAATTTACACATCCTTTTAACACACTTTTAACCTAATCTCACCTTAGTGTATTATTGTTTCTTTCTTTTAACCGTTTTGTTAATTATTTCTATTCTTATTTCATTTTTACATTTAAATTAAAAAAAAAAAAACACATTATAGCTAAGGATCTTAACTAATTTACTTATTCAAGATTTTCTTCTTTTGTACAGATTGACTTATCATATCCTACTCTTAATACTTAAGTTGTCCTAACAGTAGTATTCATTTTCTTTTAATTTTGAAGATCCTGCAGTTGAAAAAAACCCATCATATGAAGAGAATTATACGAACTATTTTTTTTCTCCTATCGTTTTCTTGAAGAGCTTTTTAATTAAAAAATTTACAAAACTTACATATTGAACAACGTCAGTGATAATACAGCATCCTTTCTTTACTCCTCTTCAGACGTCAGAAATTTCAATTTGAGTAATTGTATTTTAAATAGCCTGGTGGAAAAGTTATGAAATGGTTTGGTAATTAATTAAAAATAGCAAGCGAAGCAATAGAAGGCAATTTCTCGTAAGCCGAAGTATTGTACTAGTTATACCATAACAGTAAGTTTTTCTAGTTTGTTAAAGATAGATATTATTTTTTATATGACTGCACATTCGTTAATGTAAACGCAAGGACGAGATAACATATTTTATTTTATAAATATAGATCTACACGATTCATATTTATTTGCCCCAGATAATGACCTGACAGCCCATTTTGTGTTTTAAAAACTTGTTCTGACTTATTGAACGAATCAGAAGAGACGATATTATAATTTATTACAGAACATACGTAAGTATATTAAATATTTAATAAAGATGACCAGCTTAGCGTTTTATTAAGCCTCCTCAGAACAAAATTTGTTTGATCAACCCGCAAGAACTTCTCATTTAATAAAACACACAGAAATTTTGCCTTGTGGGCAATAAATATACTATCATTAATAGGAATGATCGGCAATATTATTTCTACCTGATAACCATAATACAACATATTTATATATAATAAAAGTTTGATTACTGCAATCTAATTTATCGGGTGAAAAAAAATTTAAAATGAATGGCTCAAGATTTTGAGGCTGGTCATTAACAAAAAATAAAAATAACGAAGGACCAAGAAAACTTCCTTGAGTCTTATAGAAATTGCTTTATTGTTAATTTAGTCGTGTTGTGATGGAATTGAATTTTAAATTTATAGTCATGTCGTTAAATTGTATTCCAATTAAAACATATAGTAAGAAATTTAATAATAAATTATTTGGTTCAGAATAGAATCTATAAGAGTAGGACTTCATTTAAGCTCCAAGATTTATATTTAGCTGGTAACTTTCTTACAAAATTCTTTATTAGTATTAATTTATATAAGAACTCATAATAATTATAAACTAACAGTTACTAATAAATAAAATAAGTAGATAATATGTAAAATAATTATTTATTTATGAAATTACTTACAGAATAGATAAAATTATGATGCGAGAATTTTTATAATTTTAATTATATTTGTATTTAATATTTTATAAACTGTGTAAAAAAAAGAAATAATTTACCGCAATATTAAAAAATTAATTTATTTTACGAAAAAATTATGTATTTTTGTTTTATTTTTTTTATGCTCGTTAGAGAATTTAATTTAATGTTTCTTTTTGAATTCGTAGTAGATAGTTAATATTTTTTTGGTTTATTATATATACTTAAATGGAGAGTCTTGTATGAAAGTAAAGCATGGCGGTTGAAGAGGAGGGGAGGAACTGATCAAAGTTTTTGAGATCTGGATATGGAAAAGGATGAAGAAAGTAATATTAGCAGATGGGATTAAAGAAGAAAAATTCTTTAGTTGGCAATAGAGAAAAATAAAGAAAACTGGTTAGGACACGTGGACAGATGAAGTGGAATCTTGAAAAATGCTTTGTTTGGATCAGTAGAAGAAGAAACGAAGCGAGGAAGAAGAAAGATGAAGTTAATAGATGAGGTGAAGATTGGAAACTACAACTGGACGATGGAGAAGGCTTGGGACAGAATGGGATGTAGACAGCGGTGGTGTAAGAAACCTGTTGTAATACCAAATTATATGAAATACTTAAAGTTCTAAAGTATTCAATTTTTTCTTTGTGTTCAGTATTTATGTTTATTATTCTTTAATTCTGCCTGTATTTCAGTAATTATGATTTTTGTTTTAAAAAATGTGTTATTTAATTTGGTTATATATCAATATGTAAGCCGATCTCCGTGGCGGAGTGTTAGCAACTCGGCCTTTCATCTGGAAATCCTGGGTTCGAAGCCCGGTCAGGCATGGAATTTTTTCATACGCTACTAATTTTAATTTTCACATTAACACGAACAATCTTCTTCGTAAGCTTCGGTGGATTCATCAGTCAATGAAAAAGTAATTGATATAAACGTATACATACGTTATTTGAAGTGTGTGACACATGATCTACCTTTTTTCCGACATAAAACTTAAAAGTGTAATTTTTAGTTAGAGTTTAAAAATATTTATGAAATTATATTTTTCAGTAATGGATGTTTATCATTGTTTTTACATACAACCTGAATCAAAGATGGGTCTAATTTTCATATAATACAATATATTGCGAACAAATATAAATATCAGTACTTTAAAGTTATTTAATAACTCCTAATTTGAACTTTAAATAAGACAATAAAACATAAAATTAAAAAAAAATCGCTTACAGTTTTTCCCAACAAATGTTCAATGTGAGCACCGTTCGTCATTTGCTATAAACATCCAACCGATGTGAGAGTTCGTCTCATAATTTAAGCAGTACATCTGGAGTGATGAAGGCGGCCGCTGTTCCAGTCCTGTGTCTAAAATCGGGTAGATAAGTAGCTAGCAGAGGCTCATAATAAGATTCTTTATAGAATCCAGAATGAAAAAAATCATATATTATCAGATAACGGGACTTAAGAGGCCAACATAAACAAGCTGTATCATCTGGTCCATGCCGTCCTATGCACCGATTAGGGAAAACGTCATTCGACGACTGATCCCGTAGAGAGTTATGCCAGTGAGAACAAGCCACCATCTTACTGTAATATGAAATTCTCTGGTCCAGTTTGTAGTCTACGAAAGGATTACACACCCAATATATTAAAATAAACAACTCCTATTGTGCTCACTTCAGCGTAAAGAACTGAACTTCTTTTGGCAGTAAAATTAATATCAGGATATCACACAAAAAATTAGGACTTTAACACTTATTAATTAGGAGATTGGGGTTTTGCGGAGTCCATTTTGCATCGTAAGAGTACTTCCGGAATATCTGACCTACTGATACGGGTATTATGTGTGTCAACTTTTTCACAAAGACGAAATTTAGATTATTCACTAACACTATACGATCAAGAATATCGTCATCTTCAATATTTATTCGTAGCGCGAGTAGTAGCGTCTCGGCCTTTTATCCGGAGGTACCGGGTTCGAATCCTGGTCAGGTATGGCATTTTTCCCACACGCTACAATTCATTCATCTCATCCTCTGAGATATACTTTAACGGTGGTTCCGAATGTTAAACCCAAAAAAAAAAAAAAAAAAAAAAAAAAATCTTCAATATTGCATCTCAAAGTCAGCACGCACAGCAAAAGTCGGCTGTTATAGGCTTCAAAGCCTATCAATGGTAAATAACAGTCGAAAATGGTATGGACTCGTACTTAAGCTTTTCACACTGAGATTCTAGTTCGCGGTCGATCTTCCTATCAGATGATTTAGAACTTTGCAGGAGAGGTTCTCTGATACGTTTAGACACTTTTTTTTTTCATTGTAACCTCCGGGACCACCGATAGGTATACCTTCAGAGGATGAGACGAATGATGTTTCGCGTGTGTAAAAATGCCATGCCTGATCGGGATTCGACCCCGCGACCTCCGGATGAAAGACCGAGAGGTCGCGGGTTCGAATCCCGGTCAGGACACTGTTAGTCATCTCGCACTCTACCCTTTACAAAGACATCCGATCATTACAAACCGATTATGTCATCGGAGGATGTTACACTGATCCGTAGGATCATGATTAAACTTTTTACGGAACGTGAAATATGTTGTTACAGTTCAAAATGTGAACTGTAACAACAGATTCACATTTAGAAAACCAGAAAATACACAAGATTTTATGTTCAGAAGTTGTCTTCTTTCCTAGTGCTGCTGTCAGGCAGAAAGATAGACAATCAATCTACGGCCGTGCGTGCAAATAAAATTATTGTCCTTTTTGTTCTCTGAATTAAATCGGCATTGTATTCCTCATCCAAAAGATCGTAGAACTAATGAAAACCCAGTATTGTTTTTTTTTGTACACCTGGTACAGTCTTAGTTTACATTTGTATTTTTAGGTATTATAAATTCATCAAAATTTTTACAAGCGTTGTAGAGACACAGAGTATTGAAATGTAATGAATACAAATCATTTTAGTAGTGGTAAATAAAAAGGAGAAGGAAAGCCGACAACAGAACATTATATTTCTTTCGGAAAAGATTAAATACAATTTAAAACACAAATAAAACTGCATTGCAACACTATTGAATTTAGATCAGCGTACGAGAACACGCCATAGTTATTATTATTCTACCTGATGTGGAAATTTATTGTTGCACGTCTTATCCTTTACCGGAAAGTCGAAGAAAATTCTGAGTGTAAATATAAAAATAATAATAATCTTTATTAAAATTATATTTTAATTTATTTGATCCAGTTTCGTTATTAGTTCATTGTTAAGTTTTTATATTATTTTACCGTATTACTTCATCATGCTTTCATTTATATTCCGGTCAGTTAAATTTTCAATCTATCTATCTTTCTTTTCTTTTTTTTTATTTTTGTCCTGTAGTTTTTCGTTTTAGTAAAATGTTTGCAGACTGAATAAATAATTAATTTTCATAACAACATTTTTAATTAAAACAAAACTAAGAGAGTTTATCTTTTCTGAAAGGAAGCAGTATATTTAATATGTTGTAACTCACCAATTAAAGATAGATTACTTTGCTGCATCTACTGCCCATTATTTACACTACCTTTTTTTATGTGTCCTGTGTACCATCTGATGTTTAATTAGCACTTGTCGCTAGTCATTGTGTTCAACAGACGGCAAATATTTATGATAATAAACAGAAAAAAGGTGCCATCTAAAGATTTTTAGAATAGAATATCATTTGCATTTCAATGGGATTTTTATTTTTTTTTACATACCCGCACGGCAACCGGACCCGCCGTTAGGCATTAATCACTGCGAAGTGTCATGGCAGCAGTCTGCCCATACTGTCTTAGTCTCCATCTGAGGCTGTCCCATCGTGGTCCTACCAACTTCTTTGGAACGCACTGACCTTCTCTTCTAGAATGCCGGTACGTCCCTCCACTGAGGGGCTACCCTTCCCGTCATTTTCCTACAAGTTTCAGGGGTGAATTTCACACTCCCTTTACTTTCCGTGTCCCTCACATACCTCGAGGGTCCCTCGTGTCATCATCGGGGAGTTCCGACCCATTTAATCTTGCGTGTGGACGGACCAGAACACCCTAGACAGAAGGGCTACCTCCCTGGCCCTAAACGTCGCAACATTTAGACCCAAACACAAATTACACAAGCATATATTACACACATAATAAAAATAATGCCAAATAATTCTCTCTCGGAACCTATGCAGGTATGCCGCGAAGTTTCCATGTCCGGAGAGGAATTGGGTGAGATAGGACCCCATTTCTCTAAGTCCCTTCCGGTTCCATGATTTCACCCTGGGAATAAGCCTTCTGGTCCAGAACCCCTTATTGGTGGCTTGCTTCTCACCTAGTCTGCCACTCCTGTAGCATAAGCTCCCTTGCTTCTGTTCGCGACATACCCTCATATATTCATTGTAGTTGGGTGACCCGCAGTCGAATTGGGGGACCCCAGCATCGACCTTCATCGCATCACACGAAATCGTGCGGTAGGCAGAGGTCGCCTTTATTGCCGTCCTCCGTTGGAGAGAGGACAGCAGTCTCTCATTTTTCATCTTCTCCAGCGCCCCGGCCCACACCGGTACTGCATACAGCAGCGTCGAAGTGGCCACTGAGAGGATGAGCCGTCGTTTTCTGGCTGGTGGTTCCTGCTGGTTACTCATTAGTTTCGACAGCGCATCAAGGGTCTTTCCTGCTTTGTTCGTTACCTCTCCTAGGTGGTGTTTGAAGAGACCAGAGCGTTCCAACCACAAGCCAAGATACTTTACGTGTCGTGACATGTGTACCCTTGTACCGTAATTGTCAGTTACCATGAAATCCGTTATACCTAACGGCCGCCCTAAATTAAACTGTACACCACTTCCCAGAAATATTTAACTTAATGCATTCAAATAACAATGGTAGAAAATAAGTATAATGCTAACTAAAATAAATTTTTATTTAATGTAGATGGATGATACAATCTTCATTTGCTTTCAGGTGTGCATGTTTGAAAGTACACGCAGAAGCAAAGAAGTGATCAAATTTACAAATTCAGTTTTGTTATTTTTCGATTAATCCATTGTTTGAGAATTGCTCCTGTAATGAGATTATTACATTGCTCTCTGTAAATAAAAATAATTATTGCTGTCTGTAAATATAAGATCTGTGGGTCTCTGTGGCCAGATGAGCTTGGAAACGAGTACTATAAAAAGCATTTTTTTTCTTACTTCTTAATTTGTTTAAAACTTTAGATATCTCATCGATTATTTCAGTTCGTCTGGTTTTTAGGGCAACTTTATATAATATCATCACTTTTTTACACATTAAATGTCTGAGTAGATAAATCTGGTTAATACTCTTATAGATTCACAAAAAATAAATAAATTTTTATTCTGCTATGAGTAATATAGGTTAAAAGTGACCTGTAGAAGTATTACCAAATATAATACGTTTGTTCTCTATTTTTAGTTTCACGAAATACTTTAAAATTACACATTTTTATTTTATACCTAATATTTATGTTGCAACCTGTTCAACTGGTGAACAATAAGAAAAAGCCACGGCTCAATGAGGTTAGAATGTCATGTAAATCAAGTGAATCTTGTATAGACGCAGACAAAACACTCTTGAGGTATTTACTTAATTGAATCCAAACCGCCAAAGTATACCGGTTTCCACCGTCTAGTATTCAAATTAAAATAAAATTAACTTACCTTTACTAGAATTTGAACCTCAAAACTGTTAACTTCAAAAATCAGTTGTTAAAAAGCTGATTTTGATGATGATGATGATGATTTTTATTTAATAATGAAACAACTCTGTTTCATTATTAAATAAATTTTTTTCTTCAACTAAAATCAATTATTTTTTTGAAGATTGATACTTTTTTTTAAATTTTACAAAATTTAAAATTATTTTCAAGGTACTAAATAAATAAATAATTATACAGAGAGTTCAGAAAGATTCTGTGCACTGAACTATAATGTTAGTGTAATGACGAACTTTCTTAATTGTTACTTTGTATTTTATAGAAACCAATATTACAATAGCTGAGACAGTTTATAAAAAGTGCTGAAAATGATCTCTAACATCAATACAACAATGCCCAAGTTTCAATTTTTTCACATTAACCATAATAAACTGTAATGTATGCTGTTATTGCGGTTTTTAACTCATTAATTAAAAGTGGTTAGTTGCGATACACTGCTTTTTTCGCTGTTCTTCATAGAAAGTCATCTGGCGGAATCAGATCAGGCAATCGCGCAAGCCACAACTCCTCGAAATGATTCCTTCACCAAAGATATTAAGTAAACAAGTGATTTATCTGTTAGCCGCGGCGCCATCTTGATGGAACCAACCGTAAGTGATTTCCACTTCTGTTAACTGACTAATAAAGTTTCTTAGAACAGCATAATAACGATCACTATTATGTGTATTTTCAAAAAATGTTGGACCCAGAATGCGAAATCTACCCACACCGACCCAGATTCCAATTTTCGCTTTGTTTAAAGATTTTTCTTGTAATTAATTCATACGGGTTAGTTGTTGGAGAGAGTGGTCTACTTAGTGAAATAATATACCTTCTCAGATGAAATTACGCTTCATCTGTGAAAAAAAATAATGACGAAGATACTTACGGAATTTTGGTCGATAAAACCTTTAAATAACGCGTATTGACAACAATTTAATCGTTTGGCATAATCTGTAGGTTTCAGTTCTTGAACACATTACCTTCTAGGATTAGAGTTTCACTTCTTTTCTTACAACCTTATATGTGGCAGCAAATCCGATACCTCTCTGCTGTGCCAACTTATGCATTGACTTTGATTGTCTTTCAGTCATACTATCCGAAATATCAAGCAGCTTCTATTATTTTAATTTAGGTGGTGTTCCACTTTTATCAGCGTCTTTAACAGAGCCTGTTGTCCGAAATATTTTGATAAGAGTTCGAACTGCATTGTGGTGAGGACATAGAGTATTTGGGAATTTTTCAGAAACTTGTGCTTCACTAAATCAGTATACTTGTCACCTGCATGAAAAACATGTTCAACAGAAAAGTGCGTTCCTCTACTGAAAGATCCATTACGTCTCTTACAGCTACTGATTGCGATAAATGAAACAACACGAAACGAAACGTAGCACGTTCAATCACAACTCAACAACTGACGTCTTGGTTTATTGCTGAGCAATGCCAACAAACCCACAAGACAACCAACCTAACGCCGAAAGAACAGAATGCCCCTTGAAATTCTAAAATATTTTGTATAGCGACCTTCCGAACGCTCTGTATAATATTGATTAGTAAATAGTAATACATTATAGAGAACACTTCATTTTAGGATAAATTACAAACATGAAAACATAAATGATAAGGTAAAAAATACGTATGATTGAAGTCATATTAATTATTTAAAATACAAACCACTGGGATAGTCTAGTGGTTAGCTCGGTCGTCCCAAATCAGTTGCTTAACAGCAGATTTTCGAATTTGAAGGTTCTGAGGTTCAAATCTTAGTAAAACTTAGTTACTTTTATACGAATTTCAATTCTATACAGTGGATATCATTTTACTTTGGTGATTAGGGTTCAATTAGCAACACGTATCAGGATTGGTCGGTTGAGTCTGTAAAAGAATACACCTCATTTACGTGTCTTACATATCATTTTTATTCACATTGGACTGTGGGGGGATGTCTATGGTTCACTAGTTGAACAGATTACAAGTACACATTAGGCAAAAAATTCAAACATACAATATTATTGTAACAATAAACACGTTAAATAAAAAAAATACTGTAATTCAGGAGACATTTTTAAAAACTATTATGAGTATATATTTATACACGAATGGGATTAAAAAGAATTACTTTTTTTCTACTTATTTAACATAAGTTACCGTTACTTAAAGATTAATCATCGGAGTGAATATTATTTATAAACGAAATTTTTTTTAATAGATTTTAAATAAATTGATTGAAAGATTTTTTTAAAAATGGTTCAGCAATTTGTTAAAAATGGCAATTATAAAGCGTTTTTCCTAAGTTAGTTTTGTGCTGAGTTATCTTTCTCTATCCAAAAAATAATTTTTTTTTTTTACATTTATCGTAGAATTTCCAAATCATTTTAACTATTTTACTAGTTCTTAATTCCTGTAACTATTCAAAATAACATCAGATGAAAGAGCTATTGCTAAAAAGAAAAAAGTTCAAAAACTTTTGTTATAAAAAGACGCAAATTTAATATGGGTTAAAAATTTGCTGAATTTGTACCAGAATTAAAAGTTATTTTTAATAGTTTTAACACATTAACTTCCGACTACGAATAACTCGTAGTTAGATGATTTTAATCGCGTAAGCAAGCTACGAGAAATTTCATATAATAGCATTGATTCTGTAGCGCCAGCTATGAATTTGCTGGTACGGAATCTAAGTATTTAATGTATAGTTGGCGTACAGAATAAGCGAGTAAAGTCAGTTTGGCACAAAGAAACAAACATTTTA
>JAAAKQ030083150.1:3815-14978 GCA_010016005.3 Zanna intricata | reverse complement strand
AAAGTTTTTTGATATCATTAACCATTGGCCCAGGAGGTGGAAAAAATGGGGTTTTGAAGACAAAAAAATCATACCTTCTATAAAAGGCACAGAATCTGGTTAAAGTGGTCGTTAGTCCTCTAAATATTACCTAAACCTTTTGTCGGATACAATTTTTGATATGACCGACCCTTACGACAAGGGATGACCGAAATTTTGCTGAAATTGTAAGAAGATGGGGATTTTCGTATGCTAAACATGTGCAACCATTGAACATTTATTGAGTTTTTCTTAACTTTAAGGTGGAAATCTTTTGTTTTCCTCTACTTAGAACCGGTGAAATATACTTCCGCCTAGCGCTATACCGAAAGGGATTTTTAATTGTTAACAAATGTGTTTAGGAAAATATGATGTTAATGAGACGAAATCTCGAGATACTGAGGGCGACTTTGCTTTATAATCTCAGCCCCTTGACCTTTTACGTTGACTAATTTAATATCATCAATGCCCCATATATAGAAGTAATATGACCAAGTTTAGTTAACAGCGGTCCAGTACTTCTTTATATATAAAATGATTTAGAGGCCGAATCAAACACACACATGTATATACGAACATTTGGATAACTTCCATCCGGTTTTTTTGGTTCGTTAGGTTTAAAAGGTCAAGATTCGATGAAAACCGCATGTGCTCAAATCTGATCGTACAATACTTTCCCTTCTAGAGCTATAGTGCTGTATAGAGTTCTAGATGTATCAACATGTATGTTTTAAACCAAACATGTTTGGTTTGGTTATATTGATATACGTACGATTCGTCAGTACACGGAATCAGTATAATCTAATCAAATACAACTTCCGCTAGCTTCGCTCGCTAAATTTGACTAATTAACAGTAATGTTAATCCAATAATTACTGAATTTATTATTTAAATAATTAGAACATTAACACTGTTAATTCGTTAGGTTAGCGAGCGAAACCAGCGTAGGTTAAATTATGCCATTTTCAAAATGACTGGTATAAAGCAGCATCTTTGTGTGTTTTCTATAATGTTTTACATGCTAGCTATATTAAGTTATGTGGAAAAATGCGAAAAAAGTAGAGGGGGGATTTAGAACGAAAGACCAAACGTATTAATACGTGTACAGACCTATAACAAATATAACTAAATTTTTTTTTTTAATTCTTGAATTTGACATTTTATTACAGACTTAGCAATGCTTCGCTATTGCTACATTTGAGTATATATATATATATATATATATATATGTATGTATAACTGAAAGTTTGGTAAAACTGAACATTATGGAATTTCACAAAATTTAACCTTTCACTTTATAAAAGTCGCAATGTAAATAAATCCAATTGGAAAAACAACAGCACTACCTATCAAATTTAATTCAAACTACTCTCTAAATACAGCAGTCGGTTCAAAATATTAATAACTTTCTTTTTACCGGTCAGATCGAGGATTTCAATAGCTTTATAACTTCACCGGACGACGCGAACCGTTTTGCAAAATCCCGCGCGTAAAATGGTTCATTAGTCTTTTAGTCTATAGCGGAACAAAACTAATATACAAACGAATATTAGTTTGTTTCGTAAATATCTCGATACTGGCGACACCTAGCGGGTATAGTAATTGCAAATTTTTTTCTTTCCACCTAATTAATATATGTTCTGAATATGAGCCAAGTCGGTTCATAAATACAACTTTTTTAAATATCTTAACCCCAGCGCCATCTAGCTGGCCCATTTTTTTTACAGAAGGATTTCCTTCCATGTAACTAACACTTATTGTGAATATTAGCCAAATCGGACCATAAATACAGTTATTCGAAATATTTTAACTCCAGCGCCACCTAGCGGGTGCAAAGTAATTCAGAAACCTTTGCGGGCGTGCGTACAACTCGTCAACGTTCCATCGCGATCGGATGAATGGTGTAGAATGCATACCACACAAACAAACAAATATTCATTTTTAGTTTCTTCTACAAAGTACAAGGAACATTATAATCGAGAAAAATTTCTGTTTTCGAATTTCAAATAATATATCGATTTTGAACATCCGTAAATCCATTTTGACTATTTTCGGCGTGACGTCTGTACGTACGTACATAGATATCTCGTATAACTAAAAAACGATTAGCAGTAGAATGTTTAAATTTTGGATTTAGGAATGTTGTAACGGTCTAGTTATGTACCTTTCAATTGTCTGAACCAAAAGTGTTCAATAAAGCCCAAATTCCAAGAACATTTACATTTTGAACTTTGTCTTAATGCAGTAATAAGCTTTCGTTGAGAGGTTTCCAACGATATATCTAAGTGGTAATTGTTTTCATTGGTTCCAGAGTTATAGTCAAATAAAATATTTTTTTAAATTAAATATTTGGTTCTTACAAGGGAAGGCACGTCAGTTCGAATTAGACTTCAACTCCTTTTTTATTTTTTAAAACTTTTTTTTTAAATTTAAGTATATTTATTTGTTAATAACTATTAAGCTCTGATTGTAAATATTTTTTTACGATAAATAATAATTAAATAATAGCAATAAAAACAAAATAAAAAAAAATAAATAAAATCAGAAGTAATTACTGAAATAAAATTTTATGTACTTTTAAAAATGAGTAAATGTAATTTAATACGCATTGTTACATATGTGTATAGTAATAAATTCGGTGAAAAATCTGATTATGTAACATAATTGAAAATAATAATTTAAAATCGTATTATTTTTCGATTTTCGTGCAATGAAATCATGTAGTGCCCACATTAGATGTTTATAGAGGATTATAAAAATAATTAAATTAAGTTATAATTATACTTGTTTTATTTATTTATTCATTTTTGTATTATAGGTTATCTTGGCTCTTGCCATCGCTTGCGTTTTCGCTGAAAGCCAAGAAGATAGACAGAAGAAGGATGTTGTCGCTGCTTATCCAGCAGGTAATAAAATTTATTTCTGTTTTTTCTAAAAACTCTAGTAATAATATATACATATATTCCAGCAATATGGAATAAAAAAATATATATAAACAGGGTGATATTAAAGAATAGAAACATCTTTGGAAGCAGAAAGAAATGAAGTTGTACATAGTTAAAATAATTTCATTATGGTAGGTTCTTAATTTTTGTCCGCTAAACTGGATCCGTCATATTGAATCAAATTAAATTTTTTTACATAGAAGGGTGGACATTTGACACATATTTCAATTTAGAATTTTATAAGAAAAAAAATCGAGAAATCTACATCTTTTAATGCCTTGATTATCGAGTTTTAAGCATTCAAAACTACAATGATGGAAAGATCATGTTAAGAATAAAATGAGGTAAAACGCGCTGCATGAACAATTATATTGGATTTTAGGTAGATTTCATAAGAAACCTATCTATTTTAATGGGTACCCTGATTCGACTTCCGGAAAACTTCGACATATCTTCGCGTTTTAGATCCCCCAGACCCCCAAACCACTGTCAGTTCAAAAGGTTACATATATATATTTCACTTTCTTGAAGATACGATAACTGCCGTAATTTTACACTATCACTTTCAAATTGATACATAAAATGTAACGTCCCAAAGTTTCGGTCGAGTTCGTAAAGCTCAAAATTGGACCATGGGAATGAAAATGGGGGGGAGGGGACTTTTCGCAAAAAACAAAATATCGCTATAATTTTCTTATTAAATAAAATATCGAATTCGTTTAAAGCTCCTCTATTCTTTAGATAAGGGTCTTAAACTGAAAAAAGTTAAGTTTTTTATATCACCGACCGTTGGCCTAGGAGGCGAAAAAATCATACCGTCCTAATAGTCACAGTACTGAATCGGTTTAAAGTGGTCGTTAGTCCTCTAACATTACCTTAAATGTTTGTCTGAAAAAATTTTTGATATGGCAACGGATGAAAAAATGTTGATGGAATTGTAAGAAAATGAGGTTTGTCGTATGCTAAATGTGTGAAACTCTGTTTCACATGCAAACGTAATGCTTTAAGTTGGAAATCTATTTATCTCCTACTCAACACCAAAGTAATCTAGCTCCACCTTCCGGCGCGGCGTGCCGAAAGGGATTTTTTACTTCTATAATGTATATAATAACAATGCTATAATATTGTTAATAATGAACAGTAACTAATTAGTAAAAACACAACTTAAAAGCGTAAATATTACAATATTTGTTTTAAAATGTTAAATGTGTTTCATCGTAAATTACTAATGAAATAAATTTTGATAGAATACCATTCTACAAAAAATATTTAAAATGCTTACCCTCTACAGCTTGGCTTAGCTGTGCTAACCACAAGTAATATCCATTTATAACTTGTTGTATCATGTCTGATGGTACATAAGCGTATTCGTCAGTTATTTTTCTTTTCAATTTGTCAATATATGCAGGTTTTTTTTGTTATAAACATTATGTTTCTGGTAACCCAAAAAAAGTACTCGAGTGGGGTTGTATTGGGGCGCATGGCTGTTAGTTTAACGTGAAATGTTACAGACATTGAATGAAGTTCCTCCGAGCTGCACACCGACCGACTTATCTGTAAATTTAAATCGCATCTTTGGAACAAAACTGAAAGTCTCGAATGGAAAATTTTAGTCCTTCATTTGGCCAATTCTAAAGATAAATTGGATGGTGTGTAAGTCAGCGAGTCACTGTTAGTGTAGCAGAACGAATTAAAAACGGGGCATTGATTGAGTACTAAATTTAATTATATCATAAAACAGACACTAAATACTACATGATATTTGTTCGATTTATATTCGACGACTATTTTGTTCAGCATCGGTCTTTGAAATGAGAAGTAAGAGACATAAGGCGTAATAAGCAGCGGTAGAAATGCTCGCGCCGTCGGCGTTGTTCTCTGAGCGCACCGGGCTATGCGACGCTCCCGAAACTGTGTCGCTTTCTTGACACCGGACATCGGGATACCTGTGCGTGGCACTTAACCTCCCCTTCCGAACGATACGCGTAATTTACATTTCCGGCTGGGTTTTGTGCGGGTTAAGGCTGACATATTGCATTTTTATAATTTTTTATACGTTTACTTTAATTTTATACAGATAAATATTGACCAAAATACACTTATTATTATTATTATTATTTTCATCGATCTATCTCGACGAATCCTAAACACAAACACACGGATCACCGCACTACCGCGTCTAAGTCGTGAACTACATTTAATTGCAATGAGCGAGAGCGTCAAGTTTTCGCCGATCTACGCTGTGCCCACTCTTCGTCAACCCGTTCGCAAATGACGCCAACTCAAAGTCGTATCGGCTAGCTCACCATCTCAGTTATAAAAAGACACCGAATTTATGTCTGAGACTAATAGTTAGGGAGTTATTAAGGCAGGACGATATAGACCTTTTCGTTACATTTCAAGTTTTTGTTCCGATGTGATTTTAAAGACGTTTCACGTAAAAATGATCGAGAAGAGACAGGTATGGGGATCTGGCAGGCCATTCTGTAGTTCATCTACGAATTTAGAAATTGTTCATTTGTACTTTGCCTTGCCTTTCTATTACAATGAGGTGGTGACCCATGTTGATGAATTCATATGATATTATTTAATTATTTTTCGACATTTTCCCCGATATTCGGTAAAATCCTCTTCTATCAAGTTGCAGTAAGAACTCAAGTTAGATTTTATTCTAAAGTAAAAGGCTCTACAATAAAATGAACAATGATTCTAGTTCAGAAGTTCACATTCTGAGGGTGATGTGTATGAGCTTCCGATATCCATGCGGGATTATTATCGATACTTTTGGTTATTCACTTGACGATGAGAAATTTTTAATTATTTCTGACACTTCAACTAAAACAAATTAATTTTTTTTTTTTTACAATCTCTGAATCCATTTTGACTTGTTTCAGAGTGACATCTGTACGTACATATCTCGCATAACTCATAAACGATTAGTTGTAGGATATTGCAATTTTGATTTAGGAATGTTGTAACATCTAGTTGTGCACCTCCCCTTATGATTAGAATCGATTGCACCAAATGTGCCCAAAAAATGGATTGGATTTTGTACTTTTTCTTAATTGCGGTAATAACCCCTCTATGACAGCTTTTGAATGATATGTCGTCCACTAATGACACCCACTGACTGACGATGAAAATAAGTACCTCTGTACTTATTTTCATCGGTTCCAGAGTTATAGCTAAATAAATTTTAATTAATGAAATATTTGGATTTTACAAGGGAAGGCCCGTCGGTTCGATTCAGACATCATCTACTTTTAAACTTTTTTTTTTTTAAATTTAAATATATTGATTTATTCATAATTACTAACCCGTGATTGCAAAAAATGTTTTAAAATAAATATTAATTCAATAACATTAAAAAAAATAAAAAATAAATGAAAAAAAATCAGAAGTTAATAGTGAAATAAAATTAAAAAAAAAATGGGTATATGTAATTTAGTAGTAAATATACCCAAAAAAATTTTAATTAATAAAAAAAAATTAAAAATTTGTAATTTTATAGGCATTGTATGTGTAGTGTAGTAGATTTGTTGAGACATCTAATTATTTAACATTAATTAAAGATTATAATTTAGAATCGTATTATTTTTGGATTTTCGTACGAGGACGTCATGTAGTGTCTACAACAGATTTTTTTGTTAAATTTAAGGTTCGATGTTAAGCGAAATGGAGATCGATTCTATTTATCGAAACAATTTATAGAAAAAGACATTTAATAGACAAGTGAGAAATTAAAAATTTCAGTGTTTTATACTAATTTATGTTTCATGTAACCGCGGTATGGAAAATACCGGCGATGTATACAAGCATTTGTAACGTACAATGATTCTATAAATGATAAATTCCGTATATATATTTGAAATCATTTACTTTATCAATTGTATAAATAATATTTGTGAATTATAGTAAGATATTTAAATATTAATTCATTTAACATTTTTAAGTGTTTTTAAAATTAAAAAAAAAAAATTAAAGAAAAAATCTTTTTTTATTTTAAGATAAAATATTTTGAAAACATTTAAAATTTAAATAGCTTGTAAATAATTATCTATTTCACAAAAATTATTGGAATATCATTGACAGAATATAAAAGAAATCCGGGTTTGAGCCGGTCGATAATATCTTTATTCAGATTAATTTAAGCAAATAACTAAAAAAGTACCACCTAGCAAAACATAATCGATATAAACGGTAATTTTACGATTCACCTTGTTCCTTTTTACTAATCAGGGCATGAAATAGAACAGCTCGTTCAATTTACTATTAATAAAATACTAGCAAAATACAGGGTATTCATAAAAGAATGGTCGGATTTGATAATAGATTAAATGAAAAAAAAATTCTCTCGGTTAATATTGCTTAGTTACCGAATTTATCGTTTCACACAGTTTTTTTTTTATATAACTAATAAATTTATATATATATATATCATTAGTCAAAATGTTCAATCGATACTCAATTTACAACATAATGGATGTTTGATCCAACATTATGTATTATCTTCATGCGGTGCCTCTTTTCCATATTTACATCGAACTAAAATTACGGACTTAATTCCGCCTGCCGCTTTTTCTTGAACAGTGAATATAATAACGAAGTAAATACACCTCGACGACAATACAAAAAACTGGTGTAGGGCATTGAAATTCTGGGCTGGAAGCTACCAGGGTTACCAACATAACTTCTCAAAATTTCCCTACTGTTGTTTCCTCCGGAACCACTTTAAGGCATTACTTCAGAGAAGATATATATGAATGTAAATGAAGTGCAGTCTTTTATAATCTCAGGTCGACCGTTCCTGAGATGTGTGGTTAATTGAAACCCAACCACCAAAGAACACTGATATCCACGATCTAGTATTCAAATCCGTATAAAAATAACTACCTTTACTATGGTTAACCTTAGAACTTTTGACTTCGAGATCTGCTGATTTGAGATGACAAGTTAACCACTAAACTAACCTGGTGGGTTGGGAAGAGTCGACCTGAAATTGCCTTAATTTTTTTTTATCTCTGCGACCATCGTTACGTATCGCTTCAGAGAATGAGATGAATGACAATTTTTGTAGCGTGTGATAATTCTATGTCTGACCGAGATTCAAACCCGGGACCTCCGGATTAAAGTCCCAGACGCTACCGCTTTTGCTACGGAGGCCGCCTTGATCTGAATTATAGAAACTCCACCGTTCTTTTATGAAGATCTTCTATGAAGAGGATTTAGGTTAGATTTACAGGTAACCTAGTTTATTTTAATATTATATGTCAGAACGTTCTTTTTTGACTTCTAAATATTAAAAATTTTTGTTTTATCTGTTTTCAGCCTACGGCTACGGTGCTTATCCGTACGCCGCCGCTGCATACCCGTACGCCGCCGCTGCATACCCGTACGCCGCCGGAGCCTACCCGCATTCTTCATACTCATCAGTCTACCCGTACTCAGCATACTCAGCCGCATACCCAAAGGCGTACTCAGCTTATCCCGCTGCATATTCCGCAGTTGCCGCCAAGGCATACCCCGCTGCTTACTCCGGTGTGCACCCGTACTCATATTCTAGCGTCGCTGCTGTTCCGGCTGCTGCCGCCGTCGTCCCAGCCGCTTCTGCCGTCTATCCAGCCGCCGCACACGTCTACGCTTAAAAACTCTCAACAAAAATAATTATGGAAAAATAAACCTCGTTTATCTGTATTCTTATTATATGGATTGCTTCTTTGAATTTTATAAATTCTAAAATAGGTCGTCCAGTATTTTGGACATTCCTAACAAATTTTGTGAACGACTGAAAATTTTGGTCAGTTTAATTTATTTCTTCTAAATTTAAAATTTTCTTCACACTTTATAATATTAATTTCTTAAATATATTTTCGTCATATTTTCCTTGAAAACTGTGTTTTAATTAAAATTTTTGACCACATTCTATATACGAGTATAAATCTTTCCAGTCTATA
Organism: Zanna intricata; assembly: GCA_010016005.3. Lineage (NCBI taxonomy): Eukaryota > Metazoa > Arthropoda > Insecta > Hemiptera > Fulgoridae > Zanna > Zanna intricata. The sequence continues at coordinate 6,061 of JAAAKQ030083150.1, read as the reverse complement.
TTGCAGCTACAGCTACATGGAAGGGAGAGTATGGTGATTAACTAATATTGCCTCTCTCGATCACTATCTCTCTCTCTCTCTCCGGGAAATATGCTATTAAACATACAACGGGATCGATAGAGAAATCTCTTTTTTATAAAATTAAAAAAAAAAATTATCCGATATAATTCAGTAAATATACTGTATGTTCTAGAAAGAGATGTACGCTTTTGCTTTAGTTTCGCTCGCCCATTAGACCGCCAATTCTACTGAAATATTACAGATGTTTTAACAAAAGTCTAAAAATGTTCTTTGAAAATTTCATCCTTCTAGGATTTATAGAAACAAAATGGTGGTATTGAAATATAAAACATCAATCTTAGATAAAACAGGTAAACTTTCATTTTATTATAGATTTAATTTTTGTTCGAAGTAAAGGAAGTATTGTAATTGTAAAGTATTTCGGTTTTCAGATTTCAACGTAAGTAACCGTTTTGACCATTCCTGAATACATTTTGACTAGTTTCGGCGTGACGTCTGTACGTACCTACAGATCTCGCATAACTCAAAAACGATTAACTGTAGGATGTTGAAGTTTTGGATTTAGGACTATTTAGGACATCTAGTTGTCCTCCTTCCCTTTTAATTGCAATCGCCTGAACCGAAAGTGTCCAAAACAGCCCAAAATCTCAAAAATTTGAATTCTGACTTTTTCTTAACTCTAGTGATAAACCCTCATCGAAAAATTTTCAATGATATATCATAAGCGATAATTATTTTCATTGATTCCAGAGTTGTAGCCAAATAAAATTTTAATTAATGAAGTGTTTGGATCTTACAAGGGGAAGGCACATCGGTTCGAATCCGACTTCAAATAACATATTTGAAAAAAAAAATTAAGTATATTGATTTATTAATAATTATTACCCTGTGATTGTAACAAAAAATTTACTATAACAATTGTTTTTATAACAACAAAAAAATAAATAAATCGAAAGTTATTAATGAAATAAAATTTTATTTACTTTTAAAAATATGTATATGGAATTTAATAGGCGTACAAGGAAGTCATGTGGTATCCACACCAAATTGTTTTTAATAATTTTTAGATATTAAATGAATATAGTAATGAATAAAAAATTTGGTTTATCGGAAATTGTTTTTTTTTTTTTTTTTTTTAATTTGAATAGCACCAGTTTGTTTCTATAAATCTTAGATGGTAGAAAGTTTTATAGAACATTTTTAGAACCTTTGTTAAAAGGGCTGTAAAGTTTCAATAGAATTGGTGGGAAAAGGCGAGCGATACTAACTCAAATGCGTATACTTCCTTGCGGGACACTATATATAAACGAATTAACTCATTTTAATTTAAAAACCAATCACGAATACAACCTTGCAAAAGATGCTGAGGAAATATGAGGAATAATATACAGAATGTTTCTAAATTTGTGGGCTGGCTATACTTTTTCAGATTCTACTTGTAGACTAAACAAAAAATTATCCTTAGGAAAAATGTCAATTTCTCCTTCGTTCTCCTCCTGTACGCCATTTTTTTATTTTTAACAAAAATGTATATCTCCAGTTCGGATAAACTAATCACATTAATATTTGGTAAGCGTCTTGTATTTTGTAAAAAATTTCGCAACATTTTTTCTTATTCACATTATTTAACCTTTATGCTAGTTACATTGCAGGAACGTTTCTTGGGAATTAACTAATGAACAGAAAACAATGTTGCTGTAATAAATGTATAGCCCTCTCCCGCTCATCACTACACATCCTTTTATCACAGAAATATTGTACAGCATTTATATTTTTATACGCTTAAAGAAGATTTAAAAAAATATTCTTCTGTTTACTTTTAATATAACTACGCACGTATGCGCATATATATTTTTAAGTAAACCGGAACGCATAGTTCAGTTCCCTCTTAGATCGAAATCTAGATCACTTTTAGATCTAATCTAAAATTGGGTAGGGCTGTGTCGTGGCGCGTAGTCATTGGTTTAACGAGAACCATTAAAGACCTTACATGAAATTCCTCCGAGCTACAGACCGACCGACTAAACTGTAGAGTTAAATGGGAGAGCCACCATCTTTATTTTTTTAAACAAAACTGAAAGTCTCCGATAGAAAATTTTAGTTTCTCCATTTGACCAACTCTACAGATAGATTCGTCGGTCTGTATGTCAGCGGGTCGCTTTTAGTGTACCGGATTGAAATAAAAACGAGACATCGACCGCGTACTAAATTTAATTTTAACATAA
>JAAAKQ030083106.1:2001-14980 GCA_010016005.3 Zanna intricata | reverse complement strand
TACTTTTTCAAATTAGCTTGTTTTGGAAAAATGCAATATTTTATTTAATATCGGGATCAAATATAAATCTTAGTCTAAAAGATTTAGATTATACCGTGCAGTTCCTATACCGCTACAATCAGAAGAACGTAAAACAATTCTACTCCTTCATCAGCACCACAAATATATTTAAAATAATATAATAATTCATTTTCATCTAATGCCAGTAATAATAATATCATAATAATTACTGAATACTAGAAAAGGTAAATGGCGTAAAATTTTATTTTCTAAATATTTTTCTTGAATTATTGTATTCCTTGATATATATATATTATTTAAACTTTCATCAAATTAAATCCTTTTTTAGATTTTTTAAAAATTTTTATTTATTTTTCTAATGAATAAAAAAGTGATTAAGACAATCTAGAACTTCTTGGAATATTCAGTTCAAATTTATTTAGTCCGGATCGCATTAGGTAACCATCTGTAAACGAGGAGTGTACTTGCGGTTGTTACATACTAAGATAAGTTGGCTATAATTATCACCAATCTTGAAGTAAGTCGCTGGAGACACAATGGTATGCAGACGCAGTATTTCAGCTCTAAACTTCCATCGATCACTAAAGAAATGGTAATTTTTGGTCCGTAGCTCTATACTTTGTAAGTATCGTGTAAATGCCTGAGGATGTCATGAATTTTTTTTGTTATAATCGTTTAACGAAAAAATTAGTCTTTATATAAGAAATATAGTAGCGTTATATATAAAACTTGTTTAATTTTTTTTTTTTTTTTTTTTGTTTAAATCGTATAAAAACAAAACTTTCCGCTTCCTGTCAGTGTGTATGTAAGTTAATTTATACTAGGCTGACTGTTAAAAACAAAACATTCCGATAGTCTGTAATTAAAATAACAGTTAAATATTGTACGTATTACATTACTTTATTTTTAACGAGATGTGTGCTTATATTTAAGCTAATACTCACTGCTCTTGCCTAATTTGATCGTGTTTTTTTTTTATTATTTCAGATATCCAGGTAACGGCCATTTTTCAAGTACAAGTTATTTTAGGAAATGTTATTTTTTTAAATAAAGACCGGTATGATCGTTTTGATAAATCTAGTTAGAAATGTAAAAAGTATTAAAATCCGTTAACCGTTAAAGTATTAAACCGTTATTTCGACAAAACTAAAGTGTATTTGTAAGGAAAAGTTTAAAAATAATTGTACTTTTCTAATAAAATAGGAAAAAGTATTGTTAAAATATAAACTTATTTACTTTTTAGTTAATTAACGTACGCATGGTTCTTTCATTTACTCACAGACATCGCGTTAGCTTAATAATACAGTTTTTGAAATAAAATTTCGTAGGTTAAGGGAAAAGAGATAAGGAGTTAATAAGACTATCCTAGATTTATTTTTACAGTTATTATAAAGCGAGTTGATTAGTTTCAAACTTATCAGCAAAGAGATCAGAAAAATGTTATAAATTAACACTCTAATTGTTTTAATCGCTTTTAAAACTTGTTCTCTGTGTTTTTAAATATATGTTAATATTCCTTTTATTCAAGAAAAGTATTAGTTTAATAAATTAATGACGAAAAAAATTAGAATATAATGAATTTATACCTTAATAAAATAACTACATAATTGTCTGTAAAATATTAATATTATAATTTAAATAACAGACACGTACATAGGAAATAGAGAAAGATTTTTTCACATTGTTTGATTGTATTTCGAACATTATTATCACATGATTTCAAAGCTGTTTAAAAATTAGACGAAAACTAGGGTAGTTTTACTTTTATTAAAATTTTAAAAATATACCAAATGATTCTTATTAACTGTATTTTACATAAGTAAATTTAAAAAAGAACGTGATTTAAATCAATACTTGTGTCACTTTTTATGAATTCGTATCGATGAGGTATTTCTTATTGATTACTTTTTTAAAATTCAAATCCCTTCATCTTGAGTAATTGACAACAGTTGATTTGTTGTCCATCAATAGGATTAGGCAGTTGCTTTACCGATATACCACTAACACTAGTTAACAATAAAACAAAACTTTTATGTGTATCTGGAATCGTACATGGTGATTTTAACTAATTTTGGAGTGCTGAATTCCAAATTTTTATCAGAGTTTATGAAATATGTTTCGATTTTTAGATACATACGATTTATTTACCAATTATTTAATTTATTTAATGATAATAAATGATTATCATTGTGAAATCAATATTTAAATCATTTAAAATTTGTTTAAATCGACCAAGACTCCCAGATTTTATGTTGATCCCCAGTACGCAATCAAAATAAAATTCTTAAGCTATTTTTATAAATTCGGAAATAGTCTTTCTTTGAGATTTAGGCCTAAATTTACCACATATATAAGAAAAATTATCTGTATGATTTTAACATCCACGAACTTTTGCAGAACCCATGTTGTAGCTAATAAAAACGAGAAAAATTACTTTTTTATTATTAAGAATTGATCAAAATGTAGCTAAACCCTAATAACTTTATGAAACACGACATACAGTACAGACAAGTGAAGCTAGACTGAATTAGATTTTAAGCTCTGAAGTAGGTAGCAACAGACGTTGTATGTTGTCATCATACAAACATGTTTGTACGTTTCTACTTTTCATGATACAGTGTATATATTTATTTATTTTTCTTTATTAAGCATGAATGCATTAAAAAGAAAATAAAGTAAAATACAGAAATTATTCTTAACTGCAACCAATAGCTGATCAAAATGGGATTATTATATAAAATGTTTACAAATTTAGGATTTTGTAAAACCTTATTGAAACACAATTTCAGTAGCATATTTGGAATTGGCACCCAAATTTACAGTGAGAAAAGTTGTGTAACGTTTTAAATACAAATTTTGTCTTGACTAGTGTAATTTAAAATGATGATAGTTCTAAAAGATTTGGTTTATTATTTTATGTAAGTTCAATTTTATTTATAGTAATATCTCCTGTAGAATATCTGCTGTTTTGCATAATGGTATAAAATTTATCTATCTTCTACATATTGTACGTAGAGCATTTATAACGAGTATAATTGTCTTGTAATCAATAGTTTATTAGCGACTTGTCTTGGTATTGATAACGTCTTATTTTAGACGATGTTTAATTACATTATCTTTTAACCTAGACATTAAACCTAATAATGAGCGTGAGAGTAAATTCTTTTATCAATTCCGTAATAAATAAACGTTCTGTTATATTTTCATTAACAAAGAAATCTTGATAAGTTTTTAATTTTAATTATCTGCTATTTTTTATTTTTTTCATGTTGATGATTGACGTTGATGTATATTGCTTTAATATATTTAATTTTCAAAAAAAGCGAAGAAGTTTTTTGCTTAACAGCGCATTACAATAGTGTAATAAATTAAAAAAAAATACTGTTTTATAAATTGTATTTTTAAACTTTAAACGATAGAAGACTTTCTGCTCACAATCGGCCTTTCGATATTTCATCTGTTCGTAAATTCTATTAATTAAATAAATTTTAACTAATCTCGGGGAAATTTCACCTAAAATTACTCAAAACAAATGGATGTTTATTTAAGAATTTTTTTTTACCTCTCATTAACTGATTTTTTTAAGAGCAAACGGGAAATTAAAAGCTTTTATTAAAAGCTAAGTTATCATTTCTTATAAGAAAATATTTCGGTTTGAAATGAACAATTTACTATCATTTTGTGGGGGTTATTAATATGAAAAAAGATTTTTTTTTTTGCGATATTTATTTATTAATTACAATGAAAATTCTTATCACATTTGAAAATAATTAAGTTTAGTTTTAACATCCACGATCATTGCATGACATTATTTTCTTTTTTGCACCATAAGTAACTGTTAAGGACTGTATGTATACAAATACTCTAAATTATTGTTTTCAATTTGGAAATTTTTTTTTACAGGGCGATTGTTGTTATCTTCCTTGAAGATATTTCAAGAAAATATGTAGTACATTACCTTATTAGAGTTTCTCAAATAGCATCCAGTTTGTTTTTATATTTTTATAAAAATGGATGTTTGAATATTTTTATTGTGTATACGTATAGAATCGATGTTTTTAATTATTTAAAAAGTAATAGACAATATTTTTAAACGGTGTAATTGTTAATTTACTCAACCATTTGCTTTAGAGACAGTTGTGCTTTAAGGTGTTTCAAATTTTGATTTAGTGCATTTCGGATATGATTTCTGTCCAAGCGTCGGAAAAAACCATGTTTATACGTAAGTGTTCCAACGCAGCTCAAAAAAATTTTCTTTTATTTATCAAAAATATGTTTCTTAATCATTTTTATGCATTGCAAAACAAAAATACTATTTTTAACTTCGGAAATTTTTGGCTCGACATTTTTTACCTGCTCTAAAATTTACTTTACGCATGTCCTAAATCCTAGTTTCAAGATTATTTTATGAAATAGATTTTTTTTTTTTTTTAATAAAGTAATAAAAGTTCAATAGGAAGACGGAAATATTTAGTTTTCTGTCCGTAATGAGAACAAATGTGTGTGTGTGTGTGTCTGTGTGTGTGTTTGTGTATGTGTGTACGCGCAAGAATAACATTATATTAATTTTTTTCATTCATAAACATAAATTTTTATTGTTTACTTAATAATTTTTTGATTAATCCAATTAAATTAAGTAATTTGATAGTCTAATAATGATAACACATTTTTCGACTTGTTGAAATATGAAGTTAATTAAGTTCAATTATTCTCGTTATAAATTGAAATATTGTACAGTTTCATTTGTTTAAATAAAATAAAGTGTAGTTTAGTGAATTGTTCTTTATACTTTAAAATACATCATCTAACCTAAAACCTTCATTATACGGTTTATTCGACTAAATGTGAAATAAATTACTGGAAATTTTAATTACGAATTATTAACTCGTTTAACATCGTATATTTTATTAATAATTTGTTTCAATATTACCGGTAGGTCAATAAAATCTGAAGAATAAATTATAAATCGACTTAAATTTGTATAATTATTGTTAAAAATTAATTTGATTTGAATAACTTGATTTGGTGGTTAGTTTTTACATAGGTTAGATTCGTTATTTGTTGTTCGTTCCTGTCTATTCTATATAGCTGCCGAGTCGTGAGATATTCGACTGTGAAACGATTAAAGAACGTGTTCTTATATAAGTGTAGTAGATCTTATGGGTATTTTAAGCAACATTTTATGGTAGGATGTAGATTAGAGTTTTGAGATCGGATGAGGAGAGTTAGAGGAAAGGGAAGGGGGCTATATACCGCTCTTGGAAATAGAAGAGAAGAGTGGCAGTGTGGAGGTTCAAATTATTATGATTATTAGATACGAGAGGTAATGTACAGTGGTCGTTATCAGATGGAACTTGTCATTTCTACGGTCGACCTGCCTGATCGAGCGACTCCTGGTAGATATCACCATCTCGCCCCATTAGACAGTACATCCTGTTCTATACAGCAGCCTAATTATCATGTTAAAACTATTTTGAAACATTGGCTCGACTAGCTGGAAAGTTGTTGTAACCCATATAACTTATAGAATCTATATATATTTATATATATATATATCCCCCACCACACACGCAAGCACACACGCGCGCGCACACACACACACACACACACATACGTGTTCATGAGTGCATAAACACACACTAATGTGAGTCAATGCTGAAGCTTCTGGGATTATTCAAATTAGGTTAATAATAATCTCCTTCAGGACATTCGTTTCTGTCATTAGTTCATTAGCATATTAGGTTCTGAGAGAATGGTTTAGTACAAGATTTATTGCGAACTATAATATAATGAATTTTTCTTTTAAATTTTATTAATTAGTTGTGAGATTTGAATTAGTTATTAATTAGTTATGAGATTTATGTTATAAATTGATGATATTTTTTGTAAAAAAATTCAGTTTTTATGATCCTAGGAAAATCCTGATTATTGTTTAATTTTGAAAGCTTTAATCTATAATTTAATGATACTGAATGATTCTCTGTTGACTAGAAATTTATTTTCGTCATTATCATTTGTTTACGGAAAATGGGTAATGATTTTTCCTACTATGTAGGACAAAAACAGATTTAAAACAGTTATCTTAATTTAACTTTAATAAATTTATCTTTTTCTTTCGTTCTTATTAATGTTACTTGTTAATGATAAAAAGCCTTATAATTGTGATAAATCGTGGAAGACGAAAACTTTTGTAAGGTAATTTTGTCTATCTCCGTGTAAAGAATTTGAAAACTGATATACATTGGTATTTACGTACCGTTCCTGAATTCTGGATTTTACGAGTTCCTGTAACTTCCAGTTTAAGACAGAAATTTTCAAATGAAAAATTCATTTACCATTAACCGTCTGTTGCTTACCATTATTTATTGAAGTCTTTTAGAACGTAACCCAAATAAAAGTTATGATTTTCACAAGACTCAGGGTTATTTTTCCCGATATTTGTTCACAGGCATTCGCTGTAGAATCGTAGTCTGCACGTGTAGGAAAACTTCCTTGACTGTTATAGTGAGCCGATATGAATGAAATGAGGTATGTGAATGTGTCGGATAACTTCCTAATCTTTCTAAAAGCATCCTTCTGCCCGATTTGAGAAAGAGACCCTGTTTACGTGATTGATGTTAGTCATGTTCATGAATGTTTATAAAAACAGGTGCCGTCTTTGAAGGAAAAGAATATTCTTATGTATTTCCAATAGCATATAACCTTTTCTTCTGCGTTGCCATGATGTTGAAGATGTCACTTTTAGAATTGAATCGTTTCAAAAAAATGACCTACCTAGCGGTGTATTTAGCTGTATCCTTCTATACAGAAAACCGATTCACCTTTTTTTTTTTACAATATACCTACCGTAGGATGCTTGTAATTCTTGCAATGTCTGCAGTCGCAAGACATTGCAGTAATTATTGTATTCAGTACGATTACGGCATCTAATAACATTTTCCAACAGACCATGTATAAAAATGTATGTCTATTCAGTCGCTTTTGGACATTCTTATGAATTGTTTTGATAGTTATTCCTTTTTTGAAATATGTTGTTAGATTTTTCATTAGTGAATAGATATTTCTCAAAGATGAAAAGTAATGATTCTGTTGATTACGCATTTACATAACTTTTTCGAAGGGTTAATAAAAAATAAAAGTTTTCTTTGTTCCATGATTACTATTCTAATGTACTAATTATTTTCTATTAAGAGTTTTAGTTTTCCAAAAGATTTAATGATAACAGGAAGCTTTTAATGATAATCTAGTTACTGCCTGCAAGATTTATATTTGCGGTTTTTTTATTCTAACTGTGGGAATATTATTTGCTTTTTTTTTTTGTAATATGTTATTTTATGTGTAACAGATGTGGCATTTATACGTATATATGCTAAGATAGTACGACTTCTAGAATGCTTTTATAAATATCTCTATGTACGGAAATTGTTGGTTCGGTAAACGAGTAATAGGCAGTCGGTACACGTTGGCAAACTAGCAGTCATTGCACGATCATATTTATTGCGTTGATCCGAACGCAGGAACAGGTTGACAGCGAAAAATGTTAAAAGCTTAGATTCCTACGTGTGCTGATCGGTATGATAATACATTTACGAGTAAAAAGGGAATCGGAGGGAGTAAAATACGTGACGTGCAGTAATTGCTGTCATTAATCGAGAGGCACGCTGCTTCGTTGCTATAGGATTCTACGTACATGCTACTGCTGCCGCTGGACCCGTAACGACGCATCTCATCGCCCGGTTCTGTAGACCGCAGTGTACGCTGCAGCTGACAGATGGAAACTGTGTGTATGTGTCGTGAACCCTATGACTACAAACCCCAGAACCTTTAGGCTAGATCTGTACAGTATTAAATAAAACCGTTCAACCGACCCTATTTGCTCGGGGTTATATGATAGTACATAATGCATCTCTTTGCCATGAATATAATAGCATTGTCTGCGCTTGAAATGGTATCGTACTTTGTTCTTTCACGTACTTTATATGTCTAATCCTTTTTGTAAATCTGAAGTATTAGCCGGTTACTAATATTTAAATATTAACTTAAAAGTCTAGTATGTACTATATAAAAAACAAAAAAAAAACTTGTCAAAATTTAAGGGTAGAATCATTTATAACATTGTATTATAATCATTTATAACACCGATTTTATTTATCTTGTAATAGTATTCTTTCATAACTTCTACTAAAAGTTTGTAGCGAAAATTTTATGAATTCAAATTCATACTTATCATTATTCTTTGAATACATTTGTTCCTAATACGGTTCTGCAAATAAATCTGCTTTTAATTAAACTCATAAGAAAACTATGTATTATTTTTTATGTATGTTTAACAGTTATAAAAATGTTTATATTTTATTAATAAGATTTAAAATTCATTGTTTTATTAAGTTTATCTGTATTTTTTTCAATTTATATATAAACAATGGTTATTTTTATATAAGCCTTGAATAATCCGTAATATTAGTAATCAAATACCTCTTATAATATCAATAAGACTGAAAGGAAAAAATACTTGACTTTTTTTCATTGAAGATAAGCCAATATTTAGAAATTATGTAACTTATATTTTACTACGTTATGTACAACATGGTAACTCAAAAAATAAAGTCTAATATTATTCATTCCGAAATATGTTAAAGTATGTGAAAGATGAAATTACGTTGTAAATAAAATTATCAAGCTATTGTTAAGTCATTGAATCCATATATTAAACGAGCCGTAATTCTTTCATATAGTGTGACTCATCCAACTATAATTATATCAGTATTGGGTTTTATTTACTAACTTTCCACAACGTTTCAGAAAAGTACGGTATTGCTTTCAATCGCATAGTGATAGTGAGGGGTGAAAATGAATTTTTTTTCTTTCATTTGAGGTATGAGGTTCACAAAAACACCGTTCACTTAAATTGATGTTTCCTTAAGTATTTATATACACTATCTTACATAAGTTTCAGGACAAGTTAAAAAATCGAAAACCCATTGTTTCTTGCAAAAGATTTCTTTCACAGTTATTAAAAAAATTACAGAAAAAACGTAATATCATTTTAGAAACATTTAATATTCTGTATTACACAATATTCCATTCGATTTTAGGCATGTCGCTATTCTCTCAGGCATTGAGTCAATCAATTTCAAACATTTTTACTTCGTCACCTGTCGCCACAGACTTCCAGTTGACTTGCTGTGAAGTCGTAATTACGCCTTATTTTGTTGTTGTTTTTTTTTTGCCAGCTGCCGTGCCATCCAATTCTATAAATTTTCAACTGGATTTAAGTCAGGACTGCGAGCTGGCCAGTCAAAAACTTTCACATAGTTATAGCATCAAAACTATGTCTTGGTAGCTCGTGATTTGTGACAAGACGCATTGTCCTGCCGGAAAATGAAATTCTGTCCCAACGGGCTATTAACTTGTAAGTAGAAATCCTTCCATTATTTTAAGGCGTTCAACGCTGTTCATCGTCCCATCAATGACTCTAAGATGTTTAGGATCTTCTGACGTTATGCATTCTCATACCAAAATAGCGTTTCCACCTTGTTGCACAACAGGAATGAGGCAGGCTGGTAGAAAATTTTCACTTTTTGTTCTCCTAAATCTAATTTTTCGGTCCGAATACAGTTGGAATCTAGAAAGTGTGTTAGAACTAACCTGTACACCATGATTTTTTACTACTTATGTTGCTATATCAGTTAAATTTGCAGACCGATTTAATTTTGATACTTTTATATCAGCTCTGACTTGCTTCATTGAAGGTTTTCTTGGTCGACCAGTTCGAGGTTTATCAACAACAGTTTCTTGTTCACGATATTTTTTATCAACTTGCTTTACACATGTTTTGATATTTTTTGTTTCTGTATTGTCTCTGTACGTTTTATTAGCTTTCTACACACCGAATAATTGCCATTTAACTTCGACAAGTTAAATAACAAAACTACTTGTAACCACTATAACGACAAAGAAAATGATACTATTTCATTTTGGTGATGGTGGGAATCAGCTGATTGTAGTGTCAACTTAACATTTTTAATAAAATTTTTTATGCCTGACACTTTTAAAATGATTGGTGTGTTTTAAAAAAGCGTGTTGTTTGACCAATTTTTGAGTAAAATTGATAAATAAAAAAACATAGTAAAAACACTTAAGACTGAAAATATATTTTTATTTTTTTAATTACTCAGTAAAAAACTACACAAAAACACCTGTAAAGTGATATATTAAGTAAAGTAAACTAAATATTTATCAAGAAATAATTTCTTATTTCTAAAAAAACTGGCTAATTTTGACTTATTTAAAAAGTATAAATTACCCCATTAAATTTGAAGCACATAAGTAGAAGGTTGCTGTAAATACACCAATCTGTGTATTTTTCATTAGGTTTGAATGAGATTTGAACGTAGTTCCTAAGTAAAAAGCCAAACTCACATAAAAGAGTCTTTTTAGGGTATCCTTAAACTTATGCATGTATTATACACATGCATATACATGCAATCTTACGTATAAAATGTATATATGCTATGTATAAAACTTAGTGACTCGAAAATCTCCAAAACTGCTTGATCAATTACATTAAACTTTAGAAATGCTGTGGTAGTGTATTTGAATTTGTGGATATGAATTTGATGAAGATTGGTTGAATCGTTCTTGAATTACACTCAATTTAAGGTCGAAAACATTTTTAGGTTATGTTGACTGTGCAATGGTAAATTTTCATACCCGCTATACAGTGAATCACAGTGGTAAGTTTTAAATTAAAACTTGATGCGTGTGTGTTGCGTCTACTGGTTAATCGAGCGTATGTAGTGCGTTGTACTCTGAAAATCAGTGCGTTTCAGACTGCGAAATAGTGACGGCGTCGGAAAGGAAAAGTCTGCCTTCTTGCTTCTTGCGCAGAACTACCAAGAGTTTTTTACCTACATACAGGAATCATTAAGAAAACATTAAGTAAAATATGTAGATACAGGAAACATTAGTGTAAATTTTCTTGATCATTAAATATTGCAGGAGTTATTTTTCCCTGACATTAAGAAACTTGTATTTTTAAAATGTATACATACAGCTTATTCTTTAAATCTTGTTTATTGTATCTTACTTTGTGTGTAATGAATAGCTGAAACTCAATTGCATTTATTAGAACTAAAATCAGGAGGCTCATGTCCGTCCCCTGTAGTCGTTGTATGTGGCACGTATAGATAAAGGGTCACTGTAGCGTGGTATATCTCGTTACTGAACTTACACATGCGATTTTGATATTAAAGTTCGTTATGGAAATTGATGCTTAAGTTTATGTCGGCTACTATAACTCTTGATGTATGCCTAGGGACGTTTAGTAATCATCACTATTATCGTGCGGTAATGCATTACTTTTTTGTTTATTACGAACAGAAAAAAGAATCGTTTCGTTGTTCAATTTATAAAGAGTTCATATTATAATGAGCGAATGTATATCATTATCTGTTTCAATTTTGTTTTAATTATGTAGACTTTGAAAATCATAATTAATACAAAAAATGAATAAGAATTAGTTAATTTATTTCTCCCTTGGAGGCTCTCACTTTAAGTCTACAGAGACCGACAACACGAAGCCGGATCTGGTTGAAGTTTTTCTTCTAACTTGACTAAAGCTGCACGCCTAGTCAAAACTAAACAAAAATGACTGTCTATTCAACGGACATTCAGCAATGACAGTAAAATTCGTCTAAAATTTATATCAATATTTACCCATTTTTAAATTATTTTTTGCTTTACTTAAAAAAATCAAGCTGACTGGTTAAAAACGTTAAGGTTTTTTTGTCATGCGTTTTACATCCCTATCGTTGATTTCATTACCCTCACAGGAGGTTCAGAAACGAAATAAATGCTTGCCTAGGACTGAAACGACTTCAACTCTGTAAAGAAGAGAAATGGTGGAAAAATAATAATTCTTTATTATATTGAATTTTTGATTTTTACTATTATTCATACAACTTATTTTATAAAAATAATTAATAGAACCTGCTTTCTTGACGTTTTGAATAAAATTACGATTATTTAAATTTTCTTCGTCGTAAAAAGCCATCTTAACGAATCGAATCGGGCGAGTCGGTTTTAGTTTGAAATAGAAGCTACTAATAAGCTATAACGTAAAATCTTGGCGACATCAGAGCGAAACAAAGATTACTCTTTGATGTCCAAAAATTGGACAGTTGATCGGCCTCTTTATTAAACTGATAGTTTACTGATTCGTTGTCTCACAGAGATGAAATTTCTTTTGCTACATAATTATTTTATAATAAATATTTTGTAATACAATACGTATTTATTTTTTGAACATTATTAGCTAATATTTATTTTTGGAATTTTTATAAAGAAACTCAATGTTGTCAAATTAGGCAATTGAAATGCATCGTTTAATATTAGACAAATATTCATTTAAATTCATCTGTATACGTAAATTTTATTAATGAGTGTGTCGTATAACTTTCATATTTTACTGAGTTCGTAGCTTTTAACCAAGTATGATCAACTTTGACTTTATTTTAAAGATTCATCCCTATTCGAATAATGAGTTTTAAATATTTTTCATCTTACTTCAGTTAATTTTGTAAATACTATTTAGAATATCCTGTTAACAGGAAACCTTTTCTGAGTAAAAATTAAAATAAGTAAATCTAATATGAATATTCCGAAAGATAGTGATTTTTTTTTTTTTTAATTACTTTGTCGATTAAAACAGGAAGTGATAAAAAAGTAATATATATATTATTATTAATCGAACCCCAGATCTTGTCTGCTGGACAAACTACGACACAGTATAGTTGTTTACTTACAACAGAAGACCCTTGTGCAGCGTGCAATATTGTTGGGTGACCGGCTAGTCAGAGCGGCTACTTACCCCCCCCCCCCCCCCCCCCCCCCCCCCCCCCCCCCCACCCACCCCCCCCCCCCGCCCCGCGCACTCTCGCTCCGGCCTCTGCACCCT